>JAUPMG010114624.1:0-11924 GCA_031762675.1 Pachysandra terminalis | reverse complement strand
CTAATAATTTTATATATTTTATTTGATATTTTTTCTATATTATCCTTTCAGTTGAGAATTTAACAAAACAAGTTAGATCAACTTGTTTTGTCGAGAGCTTCGATGAACACTTTTCTAGATCTGTGCCAACCCTCATTGGGATTCGGGCCACCGGTTTTGGGGCGTGACATAACATTCAAGCAAATCATAGAACACATACTGTGAAGAAGGTTCTTTTCAACACAAGTGCAATAAGAGGATTTTCTTGAATCGATCAATTTAGAATAAAAAAATATTTTTCCTAAAATTAAATTTTATCTTGAAATGATCAGATGCCATTTTTCATTTGAATCCTTACATCGTAAAATCCCTAGTTAACCATTTTGAGCTTTATATTTTCTTTTCTATGAACTAAACTTGGATTGATCACCCCACATTGGGACAAAGAAGTAGAGTTAAGGGATACCCCACACTGGGGCATGGAAGTGGAATCAAGAGATACCCCACACTGGGGCAAAGAGATAGAATCAAGGGATACCCACACTTGGGCAAAAAAAAAAGTAAAATCAATGAAAATTTGGAGAATTATTTTGAAGATCCATAAACTTAAGCAATAGATGTTTGGTTTAAAAAAAAAGGAGTGAAAAGTAAAAAAGATAAAAATAAATAAATAAATAATATTAGAAGAGAAATTGGGAAATACTCAAAACTGGAGCAGGAAGTGTTATATCTGCAGAAAATCAAGAAAAAAAAAAAAGAACTATACTTGGGGCAAAAAGTTTCATATTTGGGAAGAATTCAAGGTAAAAAGAGAAGAGAAACGTACTTGAGTTGTGCAATCCCAAATCACCCATTCCATCAAAAATATTATCTTTGAGCCTTTTTATATTTCTTTCATAAATCTAAACTAGCCTTCGTTTCGTCCTATGTTATAAGTTCTCTTTTGATCAAGATAATCTTTAATTATAAGGCAATATAACTCTATTTTGATTGGTGATAATGGAAGGAAAAGCTTGAAAAAATCACATGCATGATGAAAACCTTCAAAGGCGTTATTGCGAAAGTTGGCTTTGATGAAAACCTTAACAGGCGCTAGAGGCAAAAATGGTTATAAAAAAAAGAAAAAAAAACTGAGAGAATTTTTTGAAGTCTACTGAGGAAAATTACCCCTAGCATCAGTTTGGAATCATCTTACTACTTTCAGAGAGAGCAACGATATATATAGATCATCCAATGAAGTGAAAGCATTCTATTTACACTGGGGCATGCGTTATCTTGTTTGACATCTTTGAACAGCTTGGTCTGGTATCATTCTAGCAGTCTTGATCAGGTCTAGCTGAGCATCTCTTTCATTCTCTCAAGAGTCGAAAAAATGGCATTGTCTCTGATAATCATCAGGGATGAATTCAAACTCTTAAGATTTTGGTTACAACTCTCTGATGTTGTTCTATCACATCTTTGCTATTCAATTGAAGAGGGTTAATCTGGCTATTTTGATCATCTTAAACTAGAGAAAATGTTGAAGCCAAGGATGATAAATCTAGGATTTTCAGAAAAAAAAAACCAAGGAAGTCTTTAAAAAAAATAAAATGAAAAAGACAAAAAAATCATCTCTATCTCTATCTTTGCATTTGTACTTTGTGTTTCTTTTTAGCCTTAGATATGACAGGGGAATTGAATAAAAATGATGCAAGAAAAGAAAAGAGCTGGAGAAAAAGCTAAATCATTCAGAGCAAAGACCTCGCGAGGAAACATTGTAACATTAAGCGAGAAAAGAGCAAAGCCAATCATCAGTGAAATCTAAGGAAGAACCATAATTCACAAGAGGGAGAGCCAAGAAAGAACAAGCCCAAAGGTGCAACTCCTCATGAGGTAAAAAAGAGCATATCACCTTTCCAATCGAGTACACTAAAAAGGAGGCTTCATGTTCATCCCCTAAAGAAGTTCACTCAAAGATGACAAGAAAGAAATACCTTCAAAGAAGGGTAGAAGCCGATCAAGCTGAAGAGATAATTGAAGCAAGAAGACAAGATATTATATTGTAATAGTCGGTCTAGTCAAAATAAATTCAGTTTCGTTTGGATTTCATCTCACAAGTGGACCTAATTCTAGACAAATCTGCGACATTAATCATTAAGGTTGAAGCCTGTCCAACCCTTTGAAGCAGTTCAATGATGACTAGACTTCACTCTAATAAGTCATAGTCCTCAATCATCTCCGAGTTCATGAACTGAACGTTGCTTTTAGTCAAACATATTCTTAATAAATTGAAATTCCAAAAAAAAAAAGCTCAATGAAAGAAACTTGAAATCCTCTTACCTCTGAGCTATACACAGTTCAATGAGGTTTAGACCTTTTTGCTTTGTCTTCTTGAGATGTAAGAATGTCACCTCTTCGAAGACATGCGATCACCTTTTTGGGAATAGACACATTCCCTTAATAGAATCTCTTTTTAATACACAAAAATATTGGAAGTTTAAAATATGAAGAGTAATTTTGGCATAAAGCACAATTTCATTGAACTATGCAAATTGGGGTCATATTTTTTTTTTTCGTCTGTTGCGCGTGACTCCAGCAAAGTGGGGGAGCCATAGACACCCCAATTTGCACCATGTGTAGTTTTTCGTGTTTTTACAGCTCCCGGAAGGCTCAGCTTGAGAAAATGGCAATCCCCCAATCATCTCTAAGCCCCTTCTATCATGTGCGCAAATTCTTTTGAAAATACTGAATAATCAGCAAAATGATCGAACTACCCCTGGTGGCACTACCTACTCTATTCCTCACTCGAAGCTTGTTTTTGACTCGAAATCTGAATTCTAGACGAAAAATATTTTCTAATGAATATCATTTTGACTAGGTTTGGGATTATCAGGAAAAAATGACAATTTTACCCTTCGTTCCATTTTTAGCCAAAAAAGACAATTTCTGGAGGCCAAAAGTAATTTTCGGCGCATGATTTGATTTCTATGAGCTAAAACCTTTGAAACGATTGTTAAATCATAGAATTTTTAGTCCATGAGGTCAAAAGGGTTATTTTGGGATTTTTTTCACAAAATTATTTGCCACGTGGCAATTTTGGGCAAGGTGACGTGGCAAGGAATGTCGCTACGCATGCACAAAAATATGTCTAACCTCCAAGAACCACCCTAACAAACTAGATTCCTATTTGTCAAAATAACCCCAATATGTTTATATTCTTTCAAAACCTCCTCAAATATTTTTTTTGTCTTGTTCAATTACTCCTTTTCAAAAGCCCCAAAACAAATAAATTTTCTTCAAAACCCCCTGAACGAATTCTCTAGATCCTTCTAGATTTTTCCCATTTCTTCATGCTCATCCAAAAGCCCCCAGGCCAAACAGGCCCTTAAAAAACATATAAAACAAAATCGCTAGTCACCTTCTTGTTGTCTCGAATTTTTCTGATTTTGGGGTGAGCAAAGAAACCCTAAACCCTAATATTTCCAGCCGTCCTCTTCGACCTCTCCTCCGGTCGTATTTTTCGGCCCCGCTACTCGACGGAGCCCATTTTTCGGCGGCGGCGAAACCCGACTCAATTGGCCCCATCAAACCCGATCTGAAATCCTCACATACAGCGCACCTCCAGCCGTCTTCTCTGACCTCTCCTCCCGTCGTATTCTCCGGCGCTAATTCGCCATCCTCAGGCAGTTTGACTCAGTTCATTCCACCCCTGCAACTTCTGCATTTTCGACAATCCGCGAACACGAATCCAATCCGATTGATGTCTACATCGTTTGCACTGTTTTCTTCTCCAGATCAAGCTGACTAGGAGCTTTGAGTGGAAGACTGTATTGCTGGATAATAAATCACTGCTACAGGTATACAAATCATCTTCTATTAATTTTTTAATTTAGATGAATAATTGATTTCTTATTAGGCCTTTGTTCAGTGTTTATTTCTTGCATATGCTTATGAATAAAATAAGAATGGCTATGTTTTGGTTTTAAGTTCTCAACTATTAAAGTGATCGAATGCTTCTGGTTGTTGATTTTAATGCCTTATATCAATTGGTTTGATGAGAATAAGGTGACTCTATTCGAGCAGATTTTTGATGAACTTCATGTATGTTCTTTTTATTTGATGCATTTAATAATCTTGGTTAATCAATTTTTGTCTTAAAATTTCTATTCATTTTCTTTGTATTCTATTTTTAATTTAGAAGTGTTAGACTAGTTGTAATGTTCATAGTTTTTACGAATTTTACTTTTTATTAGTGATTTTAGGGTATTTTTCTCATTTTCTTATCATTTATTTTAAGCATTTCAGCATTTTAATATTTTAGGATTTTATCTACTTAGATAGATTTTTTAGGATTTTACTTGCATTTAGGATTTTAGGTTTTTTTTTTTTAATTTTAGAATCATTTTACCCATTTTAGAGTAATATTAGGCATTTTTTTTTAATTTTATTAGTTTTGATTTATTTTTAGATTTAAATAATATTGGCCAAATAACTTTGAACCGGATAACCGGTTGAACCGGGAGTAGATGGGTTCCTAACAACTTCCCATCTCTCAAATAAACCCCCTGACCTTAATTTCTAGTTAGACCACCCTAAAATTCACATTTTGGCCTATTTTGTAAAAAATCAATAAAAACCTGGATGACCATCTACACCCGAACTCAATCGATGGTGGTGACTCTAAAATAACCCGATCAACCTAGGCTCCATTCGACCTGGGGGTGATCAAGCAAAGAAATCCTAAGCCGTTCAAAAATCGTAATCCTTATAGTTCCTCATCTCTCCCACGACGCCTACCGACGGTAATACCATTTTCCGGCAAAGCTACAACCGTACCATCTCTGGGAGCACCCTATTGATTCCAATCCAAATCAACCCCACGACGACACTGCAACTTCCAGCAAGACCCAACGTCCGGCCACTCCATTCCAATCCCGTGCTGCTGCTCCTGTGCGCACCACCTAGCGCACCTCGCGTGCACGGGAGTCACACCCCTACCTGTGCCTGCCTTGCACGCCACCTATTCGGTGCATGCCCCCAACCAAAGCATGTACCCCGCTGCACGCGCCCTGAGCGCACCCCACTGAGCACGCCCCCTGAGCCCGTGCCTGTTGCCCCTGCGTCGTGCCCTGCCTGCCTGCATGCTGCGCCTTGCAACCTAGCCTTCCATCTATTCGACAGAAGATCTAGCCAAAGCTTGCTGCTTGTTGCGCGCGCTGCCCCTACCTGTTGCATCCGCGCCCTTGCTGTCTTGTCCTGTGCCCTCTACCTACTTGACAAAAGTCCTCAACCAAAATCCAACTAACCTAAACCCATCACCCGAACCAAACCAAATCTCTTTGAACCAAACCAGAAAACCCAAACCAACCAACCCAAAAAAGCAGGAAATCTGAATTGACCCTAAGGACCCATTTGGCAGTACAAAAAATAAGAGTTTAATCTTCACCCATTGTCGTCATCATCTCAAGACGAGTTCATCGAGAAGCTCAAAGCCAAAAATAGCACAAAGGAGGTTTGCATTTGCTACAGGTATATTTGTAGGATTGTTTATTTTATTTTTACGAGTTTATCTTGATATTATGTGAGTTAAAAGCATGTTATGGATATTTTTGAATATGATTAATCCATGTTTATCGCAATCTTAATTTGGTGATTTTAGTATTACTATTAGTATTTGTATTATTTAGGAATTTCATAGATTTTTATTAATTTTGATTTACTTTTAGCCTTAAATAAATTGGCCTAATAAACTTGAACCGGGTAACTGATTAAACTGGGATTAGATGGGTGCCTAACACCTTTCCATCTCTCAAATAAACCCCCTTACCTTAATTTCTGGTTAGACCACTGTAAAATTCACATTTTGGTTTATTTTATAAAAAATCATTAAAAACCCAGGTGACCATCCATACCCAAACTCGATGGATGGTGGCGACTCCAAAATAACCCGATCAACCTAGGGTCCGCTCGACCCGGGGGTGATCACAACAACAAGCAATTTAATTAGATGTAATGAGATGTATGAGGTCGATTCTTCATTATGCATACCGTGCACCTACTTTACATTAATCACCAAGGTGATCTAATCAAACAAACTAGTATGCAATGCAGTCGGTTAGATATGTAAATATGGTATGTTTCCTCTTGATCCCAGTCTCTATGCTGGATGTCCCACCAACACGTGAATTCATCCCTGTATTCACGGTTATGGGATAGGACTATTCTATGTGTACAATCATAGTTTTATGGGTTGTCAACCAAGGAGGCACAATCCCCCCACTTATTTTTAATTAAGGGTCAATTCTGAGGTTTACACCACTGTGCGCCCGTCCTCAGGAAATCATGACAATCGACATACTACAGAGGTCTCTCTCTTTGAATAAACATCCGAGGTTTACACCAACGTGCGTACACCCTTAAGAAAACATGACAATTAATCATATTACAGAGGTCTCTCTCTGAATAACATCCAAGTTTTCACCAACGTGAGTATTCTTTTGTAAAGTCCCCTTGGGCAATGAGTGAGTTTGTTGGGGTAGCTAGTCCCTCAACTCATCCTTGCCAGTCTCCTCACTAGATGTGGAATTCTCATCACATCACTCTTATTTAACTCTCAAGGCTCAACCGTGTGATCTCGGGAAATAGGGTATTTCTCTTTAACAAAACTATGGTCTCGAGTCAATGCAGTGCAAGTGTAGAGGTGCACGCTAGCTAAGCATTAAATCCGTAGTGTAAAAGGTGTAATAATAACCAATAAGTGTGTAAATCATCAATCTCACATGTAATACAAGTTATAGTTCGAGCAACACGAAATGGGTCCATTGAGAAGCAACCATATAAAATTAAATAAGCAATCACATTTAATGCCCTAGCCTAGCATTCATATTTCACAAACACATGGAAATGGGTCCATGAAGAAGCAAGTATAAGAACTAACACAATTGAACTCAATAACATCATATTTGATATAATTAGGTCAATTCTAGGTTATGTGCAAAGTTCCAAGTTAAATGGACATTTTAAAGGAAAATGACTAATTCCAAGGAAAATTATTCAATTTAGGGTCCTTAAATAAAAAACTACATTAATTAATGATAAACCAGTAAAACCAAAATCAAATTCAGTTTAATTAGGTCAGAACGTGTTTATATGTGAAATTTCAGCCAAAGGGACAAGTCTGGGTGGCTCTGCGCACCATCCGGCGCACCCCTTGGTGCACTGACCTGAGACTCGGCGATAATTCCAGGGACCTTATACTCGGTGATCTCTTCGGCGCACTAAACTGAGATTTAGCGCATTGCTCGGCGCGCGGAGCAACATTTCTGCGTTGACACCCTTACACTAAAATGGTCATGACTTTCTGTGTATAACTCGGATTTGCGTCAAATTTGTCTTGTTGGATTCTTGATGAATAGGGGAATCAAAAAATAATACGTTTGATATATTATAAGCTCGGTGGACCTCTCGGGGAGCCGATAAAGTCACTGAAATATTTCTGGGTTGTTAGCAAACAGTTCGGCGCACCGATGAGGTCGCCGAACGTCGCGAACTAGTCAAATATGGGGTTTTTCCCACCAAAATGAATTTATAAAGAAAAGGAACACACCCACATGCATTATTTAACCAAAATCATCACATTTCAACCTAAATATTTTGGTTTCATTCACAACAAGACATTCAACACATCCAAGGTCTATTTCCCTAGAACTCACGGGTGCATGCTCTTGAAAATAAAGGAGAATAACAATAACACTACTTTAATCAAGAACAAGATGAAATCATTTACTTACCTTAGCAAAATGCAAGAACACAATATGAGTTTCGA
This sequence comes from Pachysandra terminalis, assembly GCA_031762675.1. Taxonomy (NCBI): domain Eukaryota; kingdom Viridiplantae; phylum Streptophyta; class Magnoliopsida; order Buxales; family Buxaceae; genus Pachysandra; species Pachysandra terminalis. Next base: position 4,141 of record JAUPMG010114624.1, on the reverse strand, counting down.
AGCTTGTAATGTCTCTTCCCCTTTCTTCTTCAGGCTTCTAAGCAAACCAACAAAACCAAAACCAAGAGAGAAAATGCATGAGATTCTCACAAGCATGGAGACCCATGCCACAAGTCTCGTCTCAAACAAATCTCAACCCTCTGATTCAAACCACTCTCATCTAAGCCCTTGGGTTAAGGAGTTAGTGAGAGTTGGTATTCACACCACCACCTCTCACTCTCTCAATCTCAACCACACAAACAAGCACAACCAATCTCAACCACACAAACAAACACAAATAATACATTAAATCCAATCCACACATAACAAGCCTTGATCTATATGATCCACACCACACATCCAATGAATGAACTGGACCATGCTACAGTGTGTAGCACTATCACAAACCAAACCAGAAATCCCCAATTTCTGAGATTTTTCTGATTTATTCGAAACCTTCACCTCGTATTTCTACGAGTGTGGATAACAACGGTCAAAACATAAGCGGAAGTTTTTAACAGTTCTAGTAAGATATAAGTAACTAATACTAACGAAGCTGAAAATGAAGCAAATCTAGGAAAATGAAGTCTACTCCTAGACTATAACAAAGATTCTACCAGAGTACGGTACCCATTCCAGTCTCTCTCTTTACATTTACGCTCCTTAACCTGAAATATAAACAACACACATAAGCTGGAAGCCAAAATCAGTAAACCTTGAATGAAGTGTATTCACTCATGTTCCAACATTATGAGAAAAGTGCAAAGGTATACAATGTGTAACAAGCAGTATATGTGAAAGTGGTGAACGGTGTGAGCATTTAACAATAAATAAACACAATCTAAAGTTCTCTTCCATTCTCACAGTGTATAACTCAGTGGTCAGTAGTCCTACAACTATACGCATAGATTTTATATGAAAACTAGGCTGAGTGTTTCATAAACGCAGCTCTAGGATTATTCACTTGCATTTGCATAAACACAGATATGCAAATGCAATAGAAATGCAAGGCTATATGGAAGGTGAACTATCGTAAGTTCCCACGTGATCCCAATCTCTATCCGAGGTGTCCTAACAACCTGAAGGGGCCCTAGGATGTTCCAGTAACCTGAAATCATCCCCCATAAGAATGGACTGAGGGATAGGACTATTCTATGTGTAAAGCAAAGTTTTAAGGGTTTTCAACTTAGGACGCACAATCCCCTAACTTATTTTTGAACACGGGCTTGTGGCCAAAGCTAACATCCACATGTTAATTCCTTCAAGGAATCTTACACATTCACAATCCAACAGAAATGTAACATGGTTTCACTATCTCCTAAGCTTACACCAGCGTGTGTCCTTCGGATTGTTTTCCATCTTCCAAGCTTACACCAACTGCAGATCCTTGGGTAATCATCATCCCTCAAGACTATGGAGGCCTCTCAATGTGGGTTCACTCTCAGCTTGGGTACAGTTATAGGGTCCTCTCATAGGACTAAAGTGGCTATAAAGTCAAATATTCCATGTGTTAGTCTAAGCCCAAGGTATCATGTGGGGAATCAGACTAGGATATTATAGCCGGAAGGTCCATATGCAGCATCCCAATGTAAATCCATTTCTTAATGCATCAAACAAGGTTTCACAGATATATATTCAAAATGTCAAACATATGGGTACAATCCCATAATCTATCCTACTAAGCAATTCAATGTATACAAGCAACTAAATAAAAAACTATAAGAATAATATGGCAGTTATATACTAATGAGTAAATGAAATAATACCAATCGGGTACACAGGTACCAATTCCTCATCAACATAATCCACAAGGCATTGAATGCCTAAACCAACACATTCCCCAAATAAAACAAATAAGAACACCTCAAATAGGACTTTCATCACAATTGAATGTTAAATACATTCCACAACTAATATTTGCATTCAAATACATGTATTATGATGGTATAAAGCAAATAGGAGTGTTTGAGGACCATGCTCACTTATGTCCCCGAAACCTCCTATTGTTCGGCCAAGTCTAGAAAACCCAATTTTCGGGTTAAGTAGTCAAATTTTGAACGATAGGTCTAATTGTCCCGGAAATAAGCCAAATACGTGTGGTTAGTAAATATACATGTGCTCCCATTTGAATCACTCAAATTGGACCTGGGGAGCTTCTCGTCGAGGTGCTCGGCGACCCTTCGGGGAGCCGAAAAGTGCAAAAGTGTGCCAAATAGGTTAGCACCTTGAGGTTTGGTCCAAATGAGTCTCGATAGACGAGAGGTCAGCTTAGTTTGGTCACTAGTTTGGTTCGACGACCTCTTAGGCTCGCTGAAAGGGGTTCAGTGACCCCTTAGGCTTGCCTAGGCTACCCTCGACGACAAAACTAGAGAGCCTAAATAGCCTCTGAGATTCGGTGGACTCTTCGGCTCGCCGAAGCTCAGGAAGGGTCCAAATGGTCTGAAATTTCACTAAGAGTTTGTTCATACTCCCAGGAAGGCTCGATTATGATTAGTTTATGAATTTAAGTTGGTCTATAGTGGAGATTTGGGGTTTTCCCCTTATTTTCTCTACTTGGGGTTTTGTTTTTCCACAAATGAGGTCAAATATTGTGATCAAGTGTTTGGGGTTACTACATGCATCACAAATATAAGTTGAAATCCCAAGAAGAAGGTCGGTATACAACAATCAACCCTTCTCTGCGATCACCATATGTCTCCCACATGCTCTATAGCACCAAGAGAAGAGAAGAGAGGAATAAGGAGAGAAAAATGCTGAAAATATGAATAAGGCATCTATTTTTAGGCTTACGGGTTAGATTGTGAATAAGTTCAGCAGTAGGGGTAAAATGGGGTTTCTAATCCTACATTTTCCAATAGGTCACCTAATTAACTTCTGCTAGAGGGCTATTACTGGTGGGTCTAGGGTGGATCTCGAGAGCTGACGGATATGATTAATTATCTATTTTAATCAATTCATTTTAAAAAAAATCTTTTAGATTTCAGTTGACTAAATAGGTTGGCTATTTAAAATTAATCTAATTTTCCTACTTAGTCTAATTTCCTGTGGTTAGGGACCTGGTGAGTAATAATCTAGTTTATTAGTGAATTGTTGTACTAATTTTAAATTAAACCTAGTTACTAATCTTAATTAATTAAGGGTAATTGTTTAGGTTCTTACAGTCTAACCCCCTTAAAAGAATTTCGTCCCCGAAATTTCTCTAGCAAGTCTTAAGGCAAAGGAAAGGTGCTACATGAATGCGCTCACACAAGAGAATCAAAATACTAACACAAAATTAAAATCATTTACAATGGGAACACATCAATTTCATTACATAGGAAGGAAAAGGGGCCGATATGGCTACCCACAACATGCAATCTGATCCAAAGAAGCTGAAGTGAAGTACACTACAAGAAGTACATCCGACAAAAGACCAGAAAATACTACACAGTAAAAGAAACAAGGATATAAACACGGCTAAGGCATATCCGCAGGAGGTGGTGGTGGTGGCATGTTCAGAAGAGGCGTTGCATCCGACACTCGTCCGCAACCAAAGGTGTCCTAGAGGAAGCGGAGAGTAGCATCCACGATACACTGTAGCTGGGATACCTGCGTCTAGGTCCGGCGGTGCTCAACTGCAACCTTGACCCTCATCTTCAAGTAAGCTCGCAAGTTCGCCCTCTCCAAGACAGCAAGTCTCGCCACGATAGATGATTCGTGCCTAGGAACATAGTACGGTCCGGGTGCGGCTGACGTAGAAGCTGGGTGCGGCAGATCTGATTGCTCTTAAGGAGGCTCGAAGTGCAGCTCCTCCTGCTGCTGCTGCTTTGGATGGGCATCCTGCTGCGGAAGCTCATCCGCATGCCAGAGTAGTCTCATCAAGGTGAGGTTCGAGAAAGTGAACTACCTCTCCACCGAAATCTTGTCGAGTCGGCCCAACACAATCCCCCAGTGCCTTGCCGAGGCAAAAATCAAGCAAGGAAAAGGCAACCCACCCTGTTGGGTGGATCTGATGATTCTGATGATATGGCCGACCACCAGAGAAGGAAGGCAAAGATGCTGACCGGTCATCACCATGTAGAGAACTTGTTGTAACGTCCCGAATTCGATAGACCCGATATGGTCCATCAAGGACTAGAGACATCACCTTCACTTCCTCAAAGGAGAGTGGTGGATCACAATA
>JAUPMG010114582.1:0-11925 GCA_031762675.1 Pachysandra terminalis | reverse complement strand
TTTGAGGTTATCTGGTGTATGATGCACTAGATATGATTATCATATAGACTTAGGCATATAGCATGATAATATGACCATTTGATATCCTTATGATACAAACCAATGTGAGATTTGGTGAGAGAACATGTTGTTGTTTAATTATCATTATCATCATTCATTATTTTGATTTCATTATCCTATTATCTCTATTTCAGATTATCATATTATATATAGTATTTTGTAGTAGCATTGGGTGTTGAGTAAGTACCTTGTTTTAAAGGTCTACTCACACGAGCTTTGGCTTACGGATATTACATTGTTGTTTTTCAGGTTATTAAAAAAGTGACACTACTAAAGAGAGCTTTGTGAATGGGAATCTAAAGATAGAATTTTTGAATATAATTGATATGGATTAGTTAGTTTAATTTCTAGACTTCGTAAGTTAAGAACATTGTTATTATTAATATTATATTTTATTAGAACTGTGTACTATACTTCCGCTAATGTTCTTATATTATTGCTTGCCACTCCCATAGCAATATGGGCTGAGGGTCGCAATCCGACCCAGTTAAGGATCCACGGATTTAAACTGGTTTGGGTCGTGACATTAGCGCCCGGATCGGAGATGGGACTACCGGATGTTCCTGGAACACTAATTCCGAAATCTTGTGGAAGCTGCAATGAGGGATACTTATGTATCATATAAACATAGGCATAACTCACATCATATTGTACTTCTTGTTTGAGCATACATTAGGTCGTTTGATTGTTCATTCGCATCATATTCATGCCATAACATATGCTATCTTTTTCTATCATTATTACTGTTTATCCGGGTTTTTGATCATACATGATGATGTGGATGGTGATTGGATTATGCTTGCTGAGTATTCCAAACTCAAGCAACTTTCATGTTGCAGGTCAGTTTTGAGATGACTGGACGCTGCAGTTTTCTTTACAGTTTATCTTGCTATTTATGTTGTAATAAATTTGGAACCATGTTTATTTGGATTATTGATGTAAGGCTCTTCTGAAGCCATTTTTATTTATTTAGTTAAATTTGGTATGTACTTCCACAAACTCTGATTTGATGAAATAATGCTTATGTTTGTTTATCTCTTTTATTTTGGGTAATGATATGGCAATCCGCGGTCCAGAAATGGATCTCGAAGGTTACGCCTCGTGTTTCGTGCCATCCCACCTAGGGATCCGTGTTACGAGATCCGGGGCATGACAAGACAGAACAGAGAGAGAGAGGTGGTGTTGGTTTGTGCGTGGCGGAGAAGAAGAAGAAGAAGAGCCTTACCGGAGGATCGGGGATGACTCATCGGATTTTGGTGCGCCGGATTCAATGGAGGCGCTGGAGATAAAGTGGCCCGCCAGCTTTCGATTGGAGTTCGGTCTGATTCACCGCTGTCTCCAGAATCGTTTATCGTCGAGTGGTTGAAGAAATGGAGTTAGGGTTTTTTGCTTGGAGAATAGAAGAGAGGAAGGTTTTGGGTTAGGGTTTCTGGGTTTTGGTTCAAAGAGAAGAAGAAGAATAGTGCCAAAGAAAATTCAAGGGGGGAGCCTGCTTTTTTTTTCTTCCCCTCACTCGGTCGGTCCCTTGCTTTCTTATATAGAAGAGGATGGAAAGAGAGAGAAGGGAAAAAAGAAAGGTTGCAAAAAGGGAAAGAGAGGAAGGAGGAAGGAGAGGGAATAGAAAGAAAAATGGGGAAAGGAATGAGAGAGAGAGAATAGAAGGAAAGGGAAGAGCAAAAGGAAGGACGGAGAAAGAATAGAAAGACAGAGGGGAAAGTGAGGAGGGAGAGAGCACGTGGGGTGCTCTCCCCAAATATTATTTTTTATTTTTTTATTTTTTTTATTTTTTTTGTTATTTCTATCTTTTTTATTTTGATTTTCTTCTTTTGGGTTTGTGATTTGTCATGTGGTAACTTCTAAAAAAAAAAAAATTATTTTCCTTTCTCAAATATTCTCCCCATTTTTTTTTAATTCTCCCCTAAAATATATTTTTTATTATTATTTCTTCCCATTATATTTTTCCGTCCTTTTTTGACAGTTTGGAAATACAAAAAATAGCCTTTCAACCCCCAAACTCGGATTTTTACAAAATTACATTCGTTTTGAAGGTGTTTTAGTGAGGAATCGAAATTTGATGTTGGAAAATTCTCAGATTTAACTGTTTGATCCAAACGACCGGATTATGGGCAAAAATTGTCAATTTTTTGACGAACTTCAAATTTGCCCAAGATTATACTCATTGGAGAGCATTTTAGCTCTGGAATTCATATTTGAGGTTAAAAATGGATTTATGACTGAAATGAATCAGGTGGGGTCTATCAGGGGTGTTTTTGTCATTATGATGATTTTTTAGGGTTTTTGAGGAATTTTACACACAAAAGGGAGGAAGTTATAGATGATTCAGGAGTGTCAATATCTCAAGACAAGCTGTCCAGGAGCTGCAAAACAATGAAAATTGCACATTGGTGCAAATTAGGGTGTCTACAGGTTGTGCTACCCTTGTGTATGCATTGGATTGGTTATGAGATTCGAATTCATGTTTGCGTGGGAATGAGGGTTTACTTTGGTATTTCTATCATCATGCAGTTTATATTGATAAACAAGGTTTGAATTGTATGATTTGATCATGTGGATGAATAACATGTGGTTTACTGGTGTAATACCATTGAGTTTTGTTGTACATTGATTATTATTATGTATGGTATTTTTTAATTTGATTATATGTGTTGTTTACGGGTTAAACACCATGACATTTTGGGAATTCAGGCGGCTTCAGTAGACCGATCTGGTTGTCGAAGCCCTGCCAAACTTCATGTTTAGTTTCTGGGCAAATCTTGGCATGCAGACAGGTCCACCGAGACCCCACCGAACTTTTTAGTAGGGCCAAGTCACCGAACTAGCCTCCGGTGTGGCATGACCTTGCCGAACTTATATGAGGGTTTATGGTCAAGTTTTTAAATTCCTCAGGTCACCTGAAGTTGGATTATCGACTCTTCAATGGACCTTCTGTGGACCCATCAGTCCACTAAACTTTGCAAAGTTGTGCATTTTAATTTTGTTCTGTTATGGTAGTTCACTTATATGGTACACATATAGAATGTGAAATATGGAATGATTTGACATATATTTGGAACAATGCAATTATTCTACTTACGCATCGAATTTTGATATGGGTATAGGATGGGTTCTTGCCCTGTTTATTTTTATTTTTTATATAACAATTACAGTTTGCTAGTAAGCATGCATGTAGCATTTGATGGTTATCTTCATGCATTAATGGATAACATGCATGTAGAGGGACTTGGATAGAAGATCCCTGTATTGACTTGACATTGTGTTTCCAGGAGAGGAACCAATGGGTGAAATGTGAGATTTTGTGACCTTGAAGAGATTCATAGTGTTATGATACTTGGAGTCTTGAATGGATAGTGATTGCATGTGATAGTCTATGAATGACTAAGGGTGAGGGTATAGCTAACCCAATAGTTCCAAAATTTGAAATGTATGACAGGATGGGCAGTGTTATTGTGTGTAAATCTATTAATAGGTTATATGCTAGCAATAATTCATGGGGGAGATTCCCCAGATTTGTCCCATGAACAAAAAGAGAGAATAGGACATTCATCCCTATGGGTTGTAAGCACCTAGAACTGTTCTGTATAGACAAATGTGAAGTCCAAATACCAATTGGCCTAAGTGGTTTGCGAAAACACTTAGGGGATTGACAATTGATCTAGCATGAACATACATCGTACGAATACCAAACAGCATTCATTGCATCTCATGTTGCCGTGTATTCCCATTATATGTGGATAATGATTGTATGTTTCCATGTCATTGCATCCTTAATGAATTAACCCATTGCACATCATATCATACATTGCACCTATGTTTAATTTAATAGCATGTTACCAATGAAAATTGGATTTAATCCCTATTCCATTCTTAAATGGTTTTATATTCTTGATCTTATTTGGCTAGTGTAGCTCATGGAATTAAGGATAACCATTTTAGATGAGCCTTAGAGATGGACGACCTGGGTTGTAATAGCTTGGATTGGCTATGGAGAGGAGAACATTGTGATGGATGAACTTTACCAAATTTTATTGATGGAACTTGTATTTACTTTGATTTTGAAACCATGATGATTATTTAACTTTGGCCACTTTATGGGAGATGGACCTTTACATTTTAAATGGAAATGATAATCTTTAGTTGTTTATGATGATTTATTGCCTCCCATGTGGTTAGTTTATTTTGATCCTTTATATGTTTTGGTATTCATACCTAGGTTAGGGATGAGAGTCTCATTTACAATTCATTAGGATACGATAAATAAGAGTATCCTAGAAGTGGGATGTAACATGGGATGTGTTACCCTTGTGCCTACGCTTGGAACTAGATGTCTTGCGCTTTGCTAGTTTGGCTAAGTGCGCAGTGCTACTAGACTTTGTGGCCTGAGGATTTACCTTAAGCTCAAGATGACACACCAAATCAGTGAACATTTTATTGTTTTCATTATATGTCTTGGTAAGCTTCTGCTTCCAAGAAATTGGTAGGGATCTCAATACAGCGAGACTATGTTGTTCATCATTCAAGCTGTTCTCAACGGCTTTCGGATCATATATCATTGGTGACATCTTTCTAAAATGCTCAACCATACTCATGTTGGGAGTCATCTTGTAAGTCTCAAATTTTGTCATCAATGCACATAGTCTGATAGTTGAGGTAATAGTGAATGCGAGTTTCAGTGCATTCTACATTTCTTATGCAGTATTATAGTCCTCAAACTCACCAACCAGATCATTGTGCATATTTCTCAACATCATAAAGTGTGCACAACGGTCTTTCATGTCCCATGCCTTGTAGGCCTCCATATCTTTACGGTGTTTGGAAGTTTTTTCCTCCTCGGGATAGGCTTGGTTATGGGTCGAAGCCTTTAGGGCCTTAAACTCATCTAGGAGATATTGAGTTTTCTTATGACATATGTCATAGTTTTTCCCATCCAATTTCTCTCATTTGTCCATGTCAGCTACTATGCTTTTAAAGGCCATATCAGTACAATTAAGAATTGCACATTAATTAACATCTCATAGACACACATAATTAGTTTTGCACCATTATCTAATATTAAATCCTTATTTATCAGATGAAACATACGCTAGGTCAGCTACTATGCTCTTAAAGTCCATATCAGTACAATTAAGAATTAACATCTCATAGACACACAATTAATTTTGCACCATTATCTAATATTAAATCCTTATTTATCAGATGAAAAATATGCCAAACCTAGGGCCATAATGTACAATCATCACCAATGTAATAAGAAATTAGGATCACTTTTAATCCATAATGTGCAAAAGGACTAATTAGAAAATAAAATTATCTCAATTATTCATAATACACATGTTAATCACATCTAGGCATGAAAATCGTAAATTAAATCAAGCCACAATACTTAATAAAATAACAATATAAGAGGGTGAAAATAGTAAATTAAATCATGCCACAATACTTAATAAAATAACCATATAAAAGGGTGTAGTGGGTGGTTTTGTGAATAGTCACCAAGAGTAGAATTACTGATCAACGGGAACCTAAATCAACGAGTGACCATATCCTTCTCTAAAAGAACCAAAGAATCAAATTGGTGGACCGCCTAACACCAGTTGAACCAAGCTAGGGAAAATAGTGAGCCAAGGTTAAGAATTACGTGAGCACACTTCAGAGCTACATTTTTTAGGAGTCAAATGCCTTTTTCTCCATCTGTTCCGAATGAGTGAAGTGAGCTAGTATTTGTAGCTTTTGGAAGAGAGTTAATTGCAGTTAGAACTCCAAACCACCGTTTCTGACACTGGTTAAAACGTTCACTTGGGGTAGTACGCATCATGTATCCCAGTCTCTTAGGTGGACCAATCACAAGTCGTTTCGATAATTACAAGTTTTCCACTGAGAAACCGTGACACATCCTATAACTCCATTGCGGCTAATTGTTGGCAACCCTCATGACCCTCATTTCCTTCACATTCTATTTTTCCCCAGATAATGTAAGTGATACCTTCTATGTCGTTGAGCTTCGCTCTAGACGGAGGTAGTATGACCTTCTCCGTCATTGAGCGTCGCTCTAGACGGAGGTAGTATAACTTCTACACCGTTAAGCGTCGCTCTAAACGGAGATAGTATGACCTTCTACCTCGTTGATTGTTGCTCTAGACAGAGGTAGTATGACCTTCTACGTCTTCGAGCATCGCTCTAGACGGAGATAGTATCGCCTATGACGTCTTTGAGCATCGCTTTAGACAGAGGTAGTATCGCCTACAACATCTTTGAGCATCGCTCTAGATGGAGGTAGTATCGCCTACGACGTCATCGAGCATCGCTCTAGACGGAAGAGGTATCGCCTACGACGTCATTGAGCATCGTTCTAGACAGATGTAGTATCTCCTACGATGTCATCGAGCATCACTCTAGATGGAAGTGGAATCGCCTACGACGTCATCAAGCATCGCTCTAGATGGAAGTGGTATTGTCTACGATGTCATCGAGCATTGCTCTAGACGGAGGTAGTATCACCTACGACGTCATCGAGCATTGCTCTAGACGGAGGTAGTATCACCTACAACATCATCGAGCATCACTCTAGATGGAGGTGGTATCGCTTACGACATCATCGAGCATCACTCTAGACGGAGTTAGTATCGCCTACGATATCATCGAGCATTAAGCCAGACGGAGGTGGTATCACTTACGACGTCATCAGGCATCGCTTTAGACAGAGTTAGTATTGTCTACGATGACATCGGAGATCGCTCTAGACGGAGGTATGTATCGACGACTTACAACTTCCAGGGAGATTTCTCCCCTTATGTGTAAATTCATATCGATGTTGACGTCTTACAGTCTCTAGGGAAGTCGCTCCCCTTAGGTATAAATTCATATCAGCATGTTTACTGAGACGCATCTTTTTGGTAAATGTGAGGCTCACCTCTAAGGCTCTCAAGAATCTGAGGGGTTGTCCCATCGCAGATGGGCGCCCTCGAGTATGACTTGAGAGAATGTCCCAGTACAAGTGGTGATCTCAAGAACCCGAGGGGTTGTCCCAACACAGGTGAGTGCCCTCGAGTATGACTTGAGAGGTATCTCTGTATCGGCCTCTTGCTATAAAGGGGTCTGGCATCCCGCTGTGGAGTACCTATCGATATTAGCTTCATTGCATATTCATTCTATAGTGTTGATCATCCTGTGATACATATGATATGGATCATCATGGTAAGTCTCTACCTTATCTCTTTATCTATGTCTTCGTCGTACATTTCTTGAACCAATTCCTCGAACCAACTGGGGTTCTTCCCATTTAGGAAGCTCCCAAGGGTTATACCTCTAGGTATCAGTGGGGATCTTGCTACGATGTTGGTCATATTCCTAATACGTGGCAGTCTATTACTGGACTATCTGCCCTTACCATTTTTTATATCTACATTTTTGTCCCCCTGACCATGACGATCATCTTCAAGATACTGGCGTGGTCATGGTAGTATGATATTCATCATCGGTGAATATTGTTTGTTCCTAGGAACAATCCCCCAAGACTAGGCCCTACTTTTGATCATGTTCTTTTTTTGTTCTTGCGCTTTGGTACATATACTAGTCCCCATAGGACATGGTAATATTAAATCATAGTGATAGTACCTTGCGCCACCTCATCCGCGGGTGGAGGCTGCCTTTGACGCCCCTCTTGCTCAAGGGGTCTGCACCGGTAGGATCAGTCCCAACGGGACTTAATATTTTAGTTTGACTAAAAATTCAATAAATTTTGAGTTTTCCTAGCGCCACCTCACCCATAGGCGGAGGATTCCTTTGACGCCACCCTTGCTCTCGAGGTCTGGTGCTAGTACCATTAGTCCCCGTGCAGCTTAATATTTTAGTTTGATTAAAAGGTCAATAAATTTTGAGTTTTCCTAGCACCACTTCACCCGTAAATGGATGATACCTTTGACGCCCCTTGCTCCCGGGGTCTGGTGCCAGTACTATCAGTCCCCACGGGGCTTAAAATTTTAGTTTGCCTAAAAATTCAATAAATTATGAGTTTTCCTGGCGCCACCTCACCCACAAGCAGAGGATGCCTTTGACGCCCCCTTGCAACCGGCGTCTAGTGATAGCCATCGACATCCCCTTGCTCCTGGGGTCTGGAGACGACCATTCCCCCTGTCTCGGGTTTGACGCCCCCCTCGTCATCAGGTTTGATGCCCCCCCCCTTTCTTTTGCTGGGTTAAGGCGCCAATGCCTTTTGATTTGGATTAAGCTGATGTCATGAGGTGATATCATAGATTTCTCCCCACCTTTTTTTCTTCTTCATAGGAGTTCAAGGCGTCAAAGCCTCGTGACATTACAGGTGACGTCATAGGGTTCGTCCCCCTCTTTTTTGTTTGGTTAGGCTATGGATTAAAGGCATGACGTCATGGCCCACTCCCTTTCCTTTTTGTTCGGTCCTTTCCATTCTTGTTTGGTTAAGCTATGGCGTCAAAGGCATGACATCATAGCTAAAGTCATGGCCTCATACACCCTTATTTCCTTTTCTTTGTTCGGTTAGGCTATGGCGTCAAAGGCATGACTTCATTGTCGACATCATGGCCTCATATGCCCCTTTTTTTATTTGGTTTGGGCGTCATAGCCCTCCAATTTTTGGGATTTAGCTATTTGAATTTGAATAGGTAAATAAATAAATAAATTATTTACCTAGTGCCACATCATTTTCTTGGAATCCACTTCATGCTATGGTACCACTTCTCATAGGATTGGGATTCTGCTATTGATGCCTATATTAGTCCCCGTTGGTCTGATAAAAATCATTATCAATTTTTTCCTTCTTCTTTTCTCTCTTTTTTTTTGTCTGGCGCCACATCACCCGCAGGGATTCAGCTTCCGGCGCTTATGCTCCCACTCACGGGAGTCGGTTCTATTGTTGACACCCCCTCCTATTTTGTTTCTTTGTGCTAATCTTTATTGCAAAGCAGAATGATCATCATTGGCCAGATCCCTTGGAGGACTCGGACAAGGATGGTGCTCCTCGTCTTCCATCAAGTTTGGTAGATAGTCCTCTTATTGATGATTGGATTTCGAAGAGAGTACCTCCTAGTCCCTTCATGCCAAAAGGTACTGCGAATGAGAAGGCGTGTCTTTTCCTACCAGCAGATGCCGACGCGGGTATAGATCCTCCTTTGACATCTATCCCTTGTATTAATTTCCATTTCAGGGCTTATCCTCCCAGTTAGGTGTGATTTAAGACACATCCTGGTCACCCCACCAGTTGGTGAGAGTGGTGCTAAGATATCCTGGATATTGACATTCTTTGGCAAAAGCTTCGGAAGTGCGTTCTGAGGGACGCTATCCAGGTGTGTGTTGAGTCGAATATTATTGTTGATAGAGAAGCGATCGTTCGGTTGATTTCTCACTGGAATACTACTACTCATACCTTTGTGGCGGCTTAGGGTGAGTTTGGCCCTTCTCTAGAGGATGTCAATGTGTTACTTGGTTTGGAGGTCGTTGGCGATACTGATCCTCCCAACATTACTCCTAGTGCCGATGAGTTGTGCATTACTAGGCTATTGACCAAGGCGCAAGTTCTGGTAGCCACTCCTTCTAATTTTTCTTCTAGTTCTAGTTTGAAGGATTCGAAGGCACATTGTTCTTTCAGTGGCTAGATCCGTCACTAGTTCAAGGACATTAAGGAGACGAAAGGCAAGGATGATGTTCCCTAAGAGTCTGTTGGTGTTGGGTATCCTTCGAATTATATGTTCAAGGCTTTTCTTGCTTTCTTCCTCTCAAGATATCTCTTCGAAGGTTTGCCACATGAGAAAGTGCAGGATCGTCACTTCCTCATGGTGATTCATATGGTGCAAAAGCGCCCGATTTCCCCTTGCAACTATGTTCTTGGGTACTTTTTATTACAGAATGGACCTGCTGGTGGAGGATGTTTCCTCCTCATGTGATAGGTATGACATTGAATCGTTTGTTCCCACTGTATTTTTACAGCTTTTTATTTTTAAGCGATTCAAAGATTATTGCCCTTGTCCTCGTACATTCCCAGATGATGACAGGAAATGCTTGTGAATAGTTCTATGGGATAATGCTAAATGATTTAAGACCATTGGCTTCATCCTCTTAATAGATGATGAAGCACAGTTTATATTCCGCCTTTATCTCGAGGTATTTCCAGGCATAGAGTATGTTAGTTATTGGACTAAGTTCACATTGAGTGTCGTGCCCTTCAATAACCGAAATCACATATCATTCGACTTGATGTCGTATATCATGAGTGCGTTTCCAGGTTTACTTCCAGCTAGAGTAGAAGGAGATAATGGTTATGTTCTAGTGGTCTACGACCCTTAGCATTTTATTCACCAAGCGCTAGCATTAGATCTTAATGTTGTGCGCGCATGCTTTCTATATACTAGGCAGGGTTTCTGTGAGTTGTTCCATACCTCGACGCATGAGGCCAAAGTAGCGAGAAGAGATCATCATCCAGGGTGTAGTCCGGAAATGGTGAAGTTTTGGCATAATCATTATGCCTTTGTCAGGGCAAAGCCTCTGAGAGTTGCACTAGTCCACATCTCTACTAAGGATCCTAGACTAAAGTTACCATCTCGTTCTGGTTCCAAGAAGACTGGTCCTCTTGATGTGGTTCGCAAAGTCTCGGCCAAGACTGCCAATGCATCGGCTCTGACTACTATGGCAAAGACAGTTACCTCTTCTAGAAAATTGGTAAGACTTCGTGTACCATCATCCTCTGACATATCTTAGGATTCTTTTTGTGTATAAATACACATATGCATATTATTCCCTTTACTTTCATTATTTTGGCTAATTCTATGATCTTCTTGCCCTTTGTCTCATAAGGGCAGATTACTGGTCGCACTGGTTCATCTTCCAAGCGCAGCCAGTGTCATATGGGTAGTCCCCTAGTCCTTGTTCCAGATGAGGAAATACCGACCTCTGATCATGAGGTTGAAGGAGATGATGCTGATGAGGGCCAAACTTATGACTCCTGCCCCATCAATATTAAAATCGAGTTACCACATTGCAGCCTCGACTCGAGTAGGAAGGCATTAGTGTTATCAGTCTCTCCTAATACTTCCCTTATATGGCGCTTGGCTGAGAGAGGTGAGACTTTGATTTCTTTTGCTTAATGCATATTTCTTTCTAAGCATATCGTTTGGTTCTGTGAATTAATCGTGTTATCTTCTGTAGATGAGTCCCCCAGACGTCAATGTCCTCCTAATCTTGGTGTTGGGGACGCTGCTAGTGATGTTCACTTTGCAAGGGAGGGGACTCCTATTGCTTCATAGGTGCCGTCAAGGAAGAGATCGTTCAAACGAATAAGGAGAGGGAGTAGTCCTTGGGCTACCTTAGTGCTGACTCCTCCTAGACAGGTGAGAGTGCCTGATCCTATCGTGGATGTGCCCTTGGGATCCTCAATTCCAGATCAGGATGGTGCTCGTTCAATCGATGCCTCTAGTGAGAGTGGTCATTTTCATGATTCTATTGATGTTGGGATTTTGGATCTCGGAAGTATGGATACTTATGCTGATCCACTCCTTCCTCCTATTGAAGCAGCAATCGCTTTCTGTTCGTAAAGAAGATCTACATTCCCTCCGCCTAAAGTTCTACATTACGGAAGATTA
Organism: Pachysandra terminalis; assembly: GCA_031762675.1. Lineage (NCBI taxonomy): Eukaryota > Viridiplantae > Streptophyta > Magnoliopsida > Buxales > Buxaceae > Pachysandra > Pachysandra terminalis. Next base: position 241 of record JAUPMG010114582.1, on the reverse strand, counting down.
TTGATTGTTATGGCAATCCCGATACTGAGATATCCTTTTCCAGTCCTCATCTTCGAGCCTTCTTCTACTCAGCTGTATGTTCACTGGTGGGATGCCAACAAGAGACACAACTCTCTGATCTTACCATGGAGGATCTGTCACGACCCAAACTAGAAATTCCCTACTTCATAGGTTTTCCAGTCCAAGCGTAACCTTCACCCCGTATCTCTACGGGAGTGGCTACCCAAATTGAAACGTAAGC
>JAUPMG010114561.1:0-11925 GCA_031762675.1 Pachysandra terminalis | reverse complement strand
AACAATCTTTAAACCCATTCAGTCCTTGAGGTTCGACACCCTCAAAATATCCCTATCCTACAAGGATTCGTCCTATTGCGAGTGGTTAATAATATTATTGACACATCAGCTTTTCTAAAGCCATAACTCATTTTTGGTTTAGTTTATTCCCTCCGCACTCTGTTTATTAATAGAGGTAATTAATATTACTTTTATTGCTGGTTTGATTGTTGTGTTCCATGTTCCATGGTTAGGAACTCGAAGGTACCGCCTTGTGATCCGTGCCGGCTGCCTAGGGATTCGTGCTATAGGATCCGGGGCGTGACAACTGCCCTTGAGCATTGACCTGGCAAGGTTACGTATCTCTTAGTCGGCATCCCGCCGTGTAGTATTGGCATCCTGCTATGTAGTATAGAGACGCATCTCTTGGTCGACATCCCGCTATAGTGTATTGGTATCCCGCCAATAAGTATAGAGACGCATCTCTAAGTTGGCACCCGCAGTGGAGTATTGGCATCCCGCCAAGGAGTATAGAGACGCATCTCTAAGTCGGCCTCCCACCATGGAGTATTGGCATCCTGCTATGAAGTATAGAGACGCATCCCTAAGTCGGCATCTCACCGTGGAGTACTAGCATCCCGCCATGGAGTATAGAGACGCATCTCCAAGTCGGCATCCTACCTTGGAATATTGGCATCACACCATGGAGTATAGAGACGCATCTCTAAGTCGGCATCCCGCCGTGGAGTATTGGCATCCTGCCAGGGAGTATAAAGACGCATCTATAAGTCAGCATCCCACCGTGGAGTACTGGCATCTCGCCATAAAGTATAGAGACGCATTGCTAAGTCGGCATCCCATCATAGAGTATTGACATCCCGCCATGAAGTATAGAGACGCATCTCTTTGGTAAATGTGAGGCGCACCTCTATGTCGGCATCCCACCGTGGTCATGTGGTAATATGATGGTCATCATCGGCATACGTTGTTTGCTGTCATGACCAATCCCCTAGTACTATGATCTGCTTTTGACAGTCCCTTTTTTTTTGTTTTTTGGGCTTTGGTACATATACCAGTGCCCACGAGACTTGGTAATATTAAATCATAATGGTAGTTCTTGGCGCCACCTCATCCGCAGGATGGGGCTACCTTTGACGCCCCCTGCTCCTGGGGTCTAGCGCCAGTAGGATCAGTTCCCACAAGACTTAATAATTTAGTTTGACCAAAAAGTCAATATATTTTGAGTTTTCTTGGCACCACCTCATCCGCAGGCGGAGACTGCCTTTGACACCTCTGTGCTCCCGGGGTCTGGTGCGAGTACTATCAGTTTGACTAGATTAATACACAGTATCAGTACAACAACATTGATACTAATTATTAATAAATAAATAATTTATTTTTCTGGCACCACCTCACCTACAGGCAGGGGATGTCTTCCGTACTATTAGTTTGATAGGACCGATACAATAGTATCAGTTTGACAGGATTGATACATTAGTATCAGTTTAACAGGATTGATACATTAGTATCAGTACAACAAGACTGATACTAATTACTAATAAATAAATGATTTATTTTCCTAGTGCCACCTCACCTGCAGGCAAGGGTTGCCTTTAGTACTATTAGTTTGTCAGAACTGATACGGTAGTATCAATTTGACAGGATTGATACATTAGTGTCAATATAACAGAGCTAATACTAATTAATAATAAATAGGTAATTTATTTTTCATGCGCCACCTCACTCGCAGGAAGGGGATGCCTTTAGTACTATTAGTTTGACAGGACTGAACGGTAGTTTCAGTTTGATAGGACTGATACCAGAAGTATCAGCTTTATATGACTGGTACCAGTAGTATCAGCTTAATAGAACTGATACCAGTGGTATCAGCTTGACAATAGTAATAATAATTTTTTTGTTAATAAATAAATAATAATAATTTATTTTCTTGGTCACGTCACATGCGGGCTTGGGCGGCCTTTGTCTTCCCCTGCTCCCGGGGTCTAATATTAGTAGTATTAGTCCAACAGGACTGATAATATATATATATATATATAGGCTACAGTCACATGCCGAAGGCACAACATGCTGAAATTTTATTTATTTATTTTTTATGGGTTTTGGTCTTATGCGCATGCCTAAGGCGTGACGTCATCATGATGTCACAATTTTACTACGGCAATTTTTATTTTTAATTATTTATTATTATTATATTTTGTCTATGGTGTGCGCCTATGCCTCATGGATTTTTTTTATTTTTATTTTTTTGGCTATGGCGTGCTCCTATGCCTCATGGAATTTTTTTTTATGGGCACCAATAATAGTAGTCCCATGGGAATTGATAAAAAAATTCAAAGAAATAAATAAGTATTAATTTACCTGGTGGCACCTCATCCGCTTGGAATCAGCTTCCCGGCGCTGGTATTCACATTCCACAGAATTTGGAGATGCTTTTGACGTTACCCCTGCTCATGGGCTTTGGTGTAGGCACCAGTCCCACGAGAGTGGTAAAAATAAAATAAAAATATCATATCTTTTTTTTTTTATGAGTCAGCGTCACCTCATCTACTTTGGAATCGGCTTACGATACCCGTACCAACTCTCACAGAGTTGGGATATGCTTTTGACGTTCCCCTGCTCCTAGGCTTTGACATCTGTATTAGTCCCACATGACTGGTAAAGAATAAAAATATCATTCTTTTTTTTTCTTTGGGGTGACACTACCCGATCATCATCGGGACCGATCCTCCTCGGGACCGATCATCCTCTGGACTGATCCTCCTTGCGATCAATCTGCCTCGGGACCAATCCTCCTCGGGATCAATCCTCCTCGAGATCTTACTTAAATCATCAACAACTAATCCTCAGCGGGACTTTGCTGAAATCATCAACAGCTAGTCCTCGGGACTTTGCTGAAATCATCAGTTAGCTAGTCCTCCTCAGGACTTTGCTGAAATCATCAACAACTAACCATCCTTGGGACTTTTCTGAAATCATCAATTAGCTAGTCCTCCTCGGGACTTTGCTGAAATCATCAATTGGCTAGTCCTCCTCGGGACTTTGCTGAAATCATCAACAACTAATATATGTGCACATATTTTCCTTATTCTTGCACTGTTTTGATCAACTACATAATCTGTTTGGTCTTTCTCTCATAGGTGCAGCTCATAGGCCATGCTGGCTCATCCTCCAAGAACAATCAGTGCCCTATGGGTAGTCCCCCATTCCTTGTTCAAGAGAAGGAGGTGCCGATCTCTGATCATGAGGTTGAAGAAGATGAAGGAAATGAGCCGATGAGAGCCAAACTCATAGCTTCGGCCCCATCAACATTAAAGTTAACTTACGACATCGCAGCCTCGGCTCGAGTAAGATGACGTCAGTAGCAGCAGTATCTCCTAGTACTTCCCTTACATCATGCTTGACCCAAGCATCTGTGTCCTCCTACTCCTGGTGTTGGGGACGCTACTACTGATATTCTCTTTGCAAGGGAGGAGACTCCTATTGCTTCCTCGGTACCTTCGAGGAAGAGATTGTTCAAACGAAAAATGAGGGGGAGTAGTCCTTGTGCTCCCTTAGTGTCGACCCCTCCTAGACAGGTGAGAGTGCCTAATCTGATCGTGGATATACCCCGAGATCCTCGATCCCTGATGATGAGGGCATTCATGCTGTCGATGCCTCTAATGAGAGTGGTCATTCTCATGATTTCATTGATGTGCTGGTCCAGTCCTTCCTCCTATTGAAGCAGACACTCGCTTCATGCTCGTAAGGAAGATCTATATCCCCTCTGCTTACGGCTCTACTCTTTGAAGGATCATTGATTGCTATGGCGATCCTAGTACTGAGATACCTTTTTCCAGTCTTCGTCTCTGAGCTTTCTTCTACTCAACTGTATGTTTGATGTTTGGACGTTTTCAGGAGACACAACTCTCTCCTCTTACCGTGGATGATCTCCATGATATGCGAAGGGAGCTAAAGGATCCCTTTGCAGTCGAGATGAAGCTAAATTGGTTGTTAGCGCACTTAGATGCCATGGAGAAAGCCTTGGGGAACCTCACATGTTATCAAGAGTTGAAAGTTTTCTCTACCACTCGAAAAGACTAGGAATCTCTCATAACCAACTGCGAGTCAAGGATAGATGCATTAAGGGCTCGACTCCTTATTTGAATCGCTCTTCCCTTAATCTCGATCTCTTGCGAGTAGTAATGTCGGTTCTCATCGCTCATGGCCGATAGCGTCCGGAGGAGACTTAGGCAATGCGCCTGGAGAATTTTCCAGCTCAAGGCAATCGCCTGGTAAATCCTCCTCACGTCTCTGGTCAACAGAGTTAAGAGACGATGCTCCAGCTTGATCTACACCCTTCGTCTTACTCTTCAGTCTTGACATTCTTCTAATGGTGATCAGTATGTAGGAGACCTCGTCCCCAGTGAAGTCGTCATAGTGTAGTAGGTGGTTTTGTGAATATTCACCAAGAGTAGTAATACTGACCGACGGGAACCTAAATCAACGAGTGATCGTATCCCATCTCTAGAAGAACTAAAGAGTAAGACTAAGTGACCATTTCGCATGGATCGAACCAGGCTAAAGAAAATAGCGGATCAAGGTGCTAGAGATTCTCCAACCTATAGAGCTCTAATTGAGATTATGACTGAACCTTTTCCAGACTGCCTACGTACCCAAACAGGGATCAAAGTCCGACGTAGTTCAAGGTTTGGTAATTTTAGCAGAGGTCTCCCCCTTTGTGATTTCTCATCTCATTTTTTATCATCCGTTTCTAGGAAAGTGAGCCTCTATTTATAGAGTATTGGAGAACTTTAACTACAGTTAGAGTTCCAAACCACCGTTTATGACGGTGGTTGAAATGTTCACCTAGGATAGTACGCATTATATACCTCAGTCTCTTAGCTAGACCAATCACAAGTTGTTTTGATGAATTACAGGTTTGCCATTGAAAACCGTGACACAACATGTAGTTCATGACATATCAAGAGATTGGCGAGTCCCCATGTATGTCACGCTCATGACATCTCGATATGGGCGTTGGCGATCAATAGATATTCGTGGTAATAGAAGTTGTTTAGCCTTGGCATCATCGAGACTGTCTAGTCTTGACGCCATCAAGGCTACTAGTCTTAGTACTTTAAGGGTTCTCGAACCTTAGTACTGTCACGAACCAACCAGAAAATCCCAATTTATGAGATTTTTGATTTATTCGTGACCCTCACCCCATATTTCTATGAGAGTGGATTACAATGGTCAAAACATAAGCGAATGTTAATTACAGTTCTAGTAAGATATAAGTAACTACAGTACAAAATATAATTTCTAGACTAACATTAAAGTTCTATCAGAGTGTTGTACCCAAACCAGGTTCTCTCTCATCGTAACCAAGCTCATTGAACCGAAAGATCCTTCTAGACTTCGATCTCCTCACCTATCGTCTCGACTAAAGGTCCTAAAAGCTGTTACTAAAAAGCAGGAGCTACACTAGCCAGTAAGTAAATAACTTCAGGAATATATAAGACTATCCTAGGGACCAATCATTTCACAATACTCCAAGTCCATAAAAATAAGAGATCATAATAAGTTGAGATGCACGTGGTATATTATGCATGTTGTGCACCTATGTACAGTAATCACCAATGTGAGCTAACAAACAGTTTAATATGCAATGCAAATGCAACTCTGTCAGTATGTACAAGATGATATGTTTCCTCCTGATCAAGTCTCTATCCGGGGTGTCCCAGCAACCTGAATTCACCCCAGGATGTTCCAGCAACCTGAAATCATCCCCCATCGTAACGGTCTAAGGAATAGGACTATTCTATGTGTACAACATAACTTTAAGGGCTTTCAACCAAGGAGGCACAATCCACCCACTTATTTTTTATCAGTGGTAAAATATCGAGACTTGCACCCACGTGCGGTTTCCCTCAGGAAAACATGACACTTGACATACTACAGAGGTCTCTCTATGATATTACATCCAAGCTTACACCAACGTCCAGATCCTTGGGTGATATCATCTTCCAAGCTTACACCAGCGTGCGAATCCTTGGGTACAAAGCTCTCAGGCGATAAGAGAGTCTGTTGGGATAGCTAATCCCTCAACTCGTCCTTGCCAGTCTCCTCACTAGACGTGGGGTTCACATCATGTCACTCTTATTTAAATCACTAGACTCAACCGTGTGGTCTCGGAAACAGGTATTTCTCTTGACCAAGCTATGGTCTCGAGTCAATGGTGTGCAGTGAAGGGGTGCACGCTAGCTAAGCAGTCAATTAGTAGTGTACAGGGTGTAATCACAACAACCAATGTGTAAATCACTAATCTCACATGTAATAACATTCATAATTCGAGTAACACGAAGTGGTACCATTGAGAAGCAATCACATAAGATTAACTAAGCATTCATGTTCAATGTGCCAGATGTTCATCAATTATAAGTGTATTGACCATCCCAAGTCTAACATTCATATTTAATCAACACATGGAAACGGGTCCATGAGAAAGCACGTATAATAACAATCGCATCAGAAATCCATATAATACCATACTTGATAAAATTATATCAATCCTAGGTTATGTGCAAGGTGCATCATGTTTAACTAAAAAGCTTATTCCACACTTTTCTATGTATTTTCATACAATATTATACTTAACCAAGTTACAAGGTGAGAATTTCATCATCAATCATACTTGAGTGCATAATTCATTAATTCCAATTACAAACCATGTAATTATATGTTTATTGCTCAACATCCCAATATAAGACTAAAATGTTAGGTTCGGTGAGGACTTCGGCGCACTGAAGCCTGCCTCGGCGACCAGCTCGGTGGTCCGAACTGAGTTTCGGCGACAATTCCAGGGGACTAATTTTCGGCGCACCGAAGTCAATTTCAGCGTGCCGAACCAATCTCGGCGAGGTGTTCATGCTCGGCGGCCTGTTCGGCGAGCCGGATAGTCCGCCGATGGCCCAGAAACAATTCGGCAAAGCGTTCAGCCTGTCAAGGAGGCCATTGAATGTCGCGAACAGGCTAAAACAAGGGGGGTTTCCCCAAACTTGATTCACAACCTAATAGAAACATTCAAGTGCATTTTTATACAAATCAACATAAATCCATTCCAAAACCTAATATTACATCAACACAACACCATGAGGCATTAAATTCATATTCAACATTCTAATATCAACAATCTAGCCAAAAATCCATTCTCGTCATGAAAGAAATTACCATTCTACAACTAAGCATTCAATCCATTCATCAACTTTCAAATACATGCATGAACTTGAAAAATAAGGGAAATGTTTAGAAATCCAAGATGAATCTAATTATATTCATGAAATTATCCACTTACCTATTCCAAGCAAGAAAAATCAACACCAAACCCTAGCATGGAAGCCTTCTCTATGCCTCCTCCTTCAAGCTCTCAAACCAAACAAAACCAAATGAGAGAGAATTCCGTGATTCTCTTTCTCTCTCATTCAAACCAACAACAAAGACAAGTGCCCTCATCTCATCCCTTAAATCAAAAACACTTTAATCTTAGCCTTACAATCATAACTACTCTAATCCTAGCCTCACAAACACAACTACTCTAATCCTAGCTTTTGATTCAAAGGTGGATGGGAGTTGGTATTCCCCACTACCAACCCCCTCTCTCCTTCAATCCAAGCCACACAAACAAATACACTTAATCTCCACCGCACAAACAAATATAAAAGCTGAAATAAATCTTAACCACACATCATGATCGTGATCTAGATGATCAAACACAATGTCAAACACCAAAAAGGGTCATGCTATTGTGTGTAACACCAAGGCCTAAGTGCACAACACATACGACCGCATGGTCGGATTTAACCCGATCGGCAATCCAAACAAAGGAACGAATTATCACAAGGTTTAAGACATAAACATGCATAAATCAAAAGGTTAAAGTCGGTACATCATTTTATTTCTTATTTAATTACTAAATTTGGTTATCTGACCCATTCTCTTCCTAAGTTAATCTTGCTGACCTAATCTGTTTTAGTGATTTAAGGAATTTCTAGTGTCTTATGGAATTAAGAACTCTAAGTTTTCTAAAGCAAATTAATTAATGAAATTAAATTAACAATTCATCAAATTACCATTTTACCCTAAGATGATAAGTTTATATTTTCAGGGATTTTTTAGGTTATTACAAGTACTTTCGAGACTGTGTGAGCTTCTACATCATCGAGGTTCCCTCTAGACGGAGGTGTTCCTTCAATGTCATCGAGCATCGCTCTCGATGGAGGTATTATGACCTTCTACGTCGTTGATGATTGCTTTAGACAGAGGTAGTATCACCTTCTACAACGTTGAGCATTGTTCCAGACGGAGGTATGTATCGCCTTCTACGTCGTTGAGCATCGCTCTAGATGGAGGTAGTATTGCCTACGATGTCATTGAGCCTCGCTCTAGACAAAGGTAATATGACATTCAACGTCGTTGGGCATCGCTCCAGACGGAGGTAGTATCGCCTTCAAAGTCGTGGAGCCTTGCTCTAGACGGAGGTAGTATCGCCTACAATGTCGTCGAGCATCGCTTTAGACGGATGTAGTATCGCCTTCAACATCGTTGAGCCTCGCTCTAGACGAAGGTAGTATCACTTTCAACGTCGTCGAGCCTCGCTCTATACGGAGGTAGTATCGCCTTCAACGTTGTCGAGCCTCACTTTAGACGGAGGTAGTATCACTTTCAACATTATCGAGCCTCGCTCTATACGGAGGTAGTATTATCTTCAACGTCGTCAAGCCTCGCTCTATACGGAGGTAGTATCGCCTTCAAAATCGTCGAGCATCACTTTAGATGTAAGTAGTATCGCCTTCAACGTCGTCAAGCCTCGCTTTAGACGGAGGTAGTATTATCTTCAACGTCGTCGAGCCTCGCTCTAGACAAAGGTAGTATCGCCTTCAATGTCGTCAAGTCTCACTCTAGATGGAGGTAGTATTGCCTTCAACGTTGTCAAGCATCGCTCTACACGAAGGTAGTATCACCTTCAACGTCATCGAGCATCACTCTAGACGGAGGTAGTATCACCTTCAACGTCATCGAGTCTCTCTCTAGACGAAGGTAGTATCGCCTTCAATGTCGTCGAGCCTCACTCTAGACAAACTTAATATTTCCTTCAACGTCGTCGAGCCTCACTCTAAACAAACTTAATATTGCCTTCAACGTCGTCAAGCATCGCTCTAGATGAAGGTAGTATCGCCTTCAACGTCATCGAGCATCGCTCTAGATAGAGGTAGTATGGCTTTCAACGTCGTCAAGCCTCGCTCTAGACAAAGGTAGTATTGACGTCAACGTCGTAGAGTCTCGCTTTAGACAATAGTAGTATTGCATTCAACGCCGTCGAGTCTCACTCTGGACGAAGGTAGTATTGCCTTCAACGTCGTCGAGCCTCGCTTTAGACGGAGGTAGTACTGCCTTCAATGTCGTCGAGCATCACTCCAGAAGGAGGTAGTATCGCCTTCAACGTCGTTGAGCCTCGCTTTAGATGAAGGTAGTATCGCCTTCAATGTCGTCGAGCCTCGCTCTAGACGGAGGTAGTATCGCCTTCAACTTCTTCCTTAAGAAGTTCTCGAGGGTTATACCCTTAGGTATCAATGGGGATCTTGCTACATGCTGGTCATAGTCCTGACACGTTGCAGTCTATAATTCGGCTATCTGCCCTTGGTATTTTTCATATTTACAAAAGGTAAGAACGTGCCTTCGAAGGACTGATTTTCAAGGATTCCCTCATAGTTAGTAAGAATCATCATTCAGAGGTATTTCCGAGGGATGAGCAAAGCGTACTTCGAAGGTTCCTTTAATAAGGACTCCTTTGAAGTCAACCGAATCAAGGTCTTTTGTGGGTGACTAGCCCCTTCATTTTATGTCATTCGAAAGAGACATAACCCTTTAGCCATATGAAAAGGGTGACTAGCCCTTGACGAATTGACCATTTCAGGGTGGTTAGCCTTTGGTAGGGATGTACAGTAACCATCTCTTCCTGTAAGGTTTCCTTCACTGCAGGAGTTAACCTTTTAACCAACGGTGATCCGACGGTCTAAATAATCCCTTTGAACACGCGGCGTAATCCTAAAATGCATATTTATGCTCTTTAGATACATCTGCTTATACCACATCATATGTATAAAGCAGTTACCTGCTCACTCCACTAACTCTCGTGTGTGAACACCGAACGGCGATCCGCAACCCTATTGGGCCACGTCAGCTGTATTGATGGTCTTTTGGCCTGATATGAGATTTTCAGTAATCTCTATCCTGATCAAAGGTTAAACCACTAATTAAAAGGTTAACTTTTGCAATGAAGAAAACCTTACAAGAAAGAGATGGTTACTATACATCCCTACCAGAGGCTAACCACCCTGTGATGGTCAATTCTTCAAGGGTTAGTCACCCACAAATAGACTAAAGGTTAGTCACCATTTTCATATGGCTAAAGGGTTATGTCTCCTTCGAATGACATAAAATGAAGCGGCTAGTCACCCACAAAAGCCTCTGCATTTGGTTGACTTCAAGGGGGTCCTTATTAAAGAAACCTTCGAAGTAAGCTTTGCTCATCCCCAGGAAACACCTTCGGATGATGATTTTTACTAACTTTGAAGGAATCCTTGAAACTGAGTCCTTCGAAAGCATGCTCTTACCTTTATTGCCACGCGTCACCTTCGAATGATAGTTGTGGAATTACGAAACTTACTTATACACTTTACTTTAAGAGTACTTCGAAAGAATCGGGTTTCTTTTTCTAAAGTCCAACTCAAAGACATTCGAATTGGTTACTTAACCCAGAACCTTGAAAGATCCTTTGGTAAACTTTCCTCACTAGGGATGATTGGTCATGAAAACCGAATCACCCACTGAGAGACTTACATTTAAGATCTCTAGATGGGCAAATTCGTTAAACATACTAATCACCCTGTGAAAGGGATAAAGTTACTTCGGACTCTTCTCAAAAGAGTATGGATTAAACTACCAAAAGTGAGTCCTTTGGAAATGGGTCAAAGCCTGAGAAATAGCCGTAAAGCTTGAATGACTCGCTTATGTAAAGAAGATTGCAGTAAATCGCCTATTCAATCACGTGCTAAAACCTCAACTACTTATATACCTGATGTATATCTTACATGAGGGGATTTTTTTTCTTATCAAGTATGACAGTGATAAGAACGGAACGTTGCTTTATAGAACTTTATGCATGACACACATGTCATATGATCCTTGATCTTGTAGATTCTAAGGCAACCTATCACAGAGAAAGTTCACTTGATCGAATGATTCACCATAGTTTCTTTCTGAAAATAACTTAGCCGCGTTGAAAATGCGTGTTCTTGGATATGCATTGCTGCATGGGGATATTTTTAAACTCTTCTCTGGACAATTGTCTAATTGACATATGTCTTGATCAAAAGAGGATATTATTGGATGACTAAGAGTGATAACTTATCAAGAAAGCTTATAAGAAAGACATGTGTCCTTTGAATACTGAGGTTCCCTTGCTTTGTGGTGTGTATTTTTATTGGCAAACCTAACATCTCAACCTCCTTTTCTTTGGCCATTTCTTTGTCTTATTTACATATCACATTTTGGGAAGAAATGTGCTAGATAGAATGGCTACACAATAATATAGACCATCCTGAAACACATTCTTTAGATTATATCTTTGTTGATGCTCTTGTATTAGTGAATTCAAACTTTATCAAATAAAGTATTTGAATTTGAGTTATTAGAAATTCTGCATCACCAATACTTCATAATAATCAATTTTAAAGGAATCGCTTCTCCTTCAAACAAGCATCGAAAACACACCCTAAAACTAGATGCTCCTACTTAAAAATACATGGGAAAATTACCTAAGGCTGCTTTAATGCAAAGTTATTGACAATCCGCTGCTTAAAAGTTTCCTAATGACCCTCAACTGCC
>JAUPMG010114560.1:0-25707 GCA_031762675.1 Pachysandra terminalis | reverse complement strand
GTTTTCTTTCAGTAGAGACCTCTCTCTCTCTCTCTCTCTCTCTCTCTCTCTCTCTCTCTCTCTCATACTGATGCACAGACATGCTTCTGGTTTTTTTTATTCTGTTCAGCTTTCACAAGTCGAGCTTTCACAAGCCAAGCTTTTATAAACCGAGAGCTCGGCTCGAGCTCGTAAAATTTGGATCAGGCTTGGGCTCAGGCTCGCTAATTTTTTAAGGCTCAAGCTCGACTTGCAAAAGCTCGGCTCGGCTCGTTTACAGCCCTATTGCAGATTAATCTTTGAAGCAAGTAGAAGTATATGGAAATATTTCTACCTGTGTTGTACATAGATTTTGAATACGTGGGTGGGGACTATCATGCAGTAAAGTAAAATCTTAAGATCTTCAAGGAGAGTGTAAGCATCCAATCTATTGCATACAAATGATATATAAGAAACCACCTGGTAATTTATATATCAGACAAATGAAGGTAATCATCCATCTTCTAATAATCATCTATTTTCCTCGGACAAAACAAGGCAGGTGTTTAACAAGTAAAAACTTTAAGTATCATTGAATGAAGTAAGAAATGAAGATATATTTTATTGTTCTCACTTAGATAAGATTTCAAGGCTTGCATCATGAACTAAATAATTTTCTTTCTTTAGAGTAAGCATTGAATCAAGAAATATTGTAATAGTGACATTACCATTGTCTTTTGCATTGTCATATCTTTTTGTCCAATGCCAATCGCAAACCCAAGTGAAAGAGGAATATGGGAGATAACCACATACCAATTGAAGATGTGGTCTTTTACAGGATTGGATCACAGAACAGTATATTTAAAGTGAATCTGAAAAGAAAAAAACAAAAAAAACAGGGGGAGGGGGGAATAGGGGAGAAAAAGGAATGTCAAGAATAAACTACACTTCCGTTACTTCTATTAGTACAGAAAGATCTTCAGTTTCATGTAGGAAGTGCTTCATAGGAGTAACTATTTTTTAAGCTAAAAAATCAATCAAACTTGGAAATGGAACAAGATACTATGAAAGAATAATAGATCTGATCAAATAAATTTGTTCAACAATCTGTTGTCCTCTTAATTCATTTAGGCTTCTCCAAACTGAAGTACTTGTACTCAGAAAAGAACTCTGATCAATAAAAGACAACAACGTATATACCTGGCTAGTCTTTCTTCTTTAACTGCTATGAATTCTAATGCTTCAACCCAGGTGAACTCAACATGAAATCCCAATCCAATATCTACAAATACATGTCGTGTATCCGGCCTGTACACATGCATAAGACAAACAAGAAATGGCATCAGAGCAAAAACATGTACAACAAATTTCAGAACTTGAAACTATGAAGATGAACCTTTCAGTAGAAACTATCCATACAAATAGTCAAAGTACACCACAGCTTAAAATAGAATCCATGGTCATGCATGCCCCTTCCAATGGATTGTGAGGATCTTAAACATAGGTAAGATATAAATGGTGCTATAGCTCCATTTGCAGCATTGTGTTTATACTTCATACAAAATTACACTTAAAAACAATAGTCATTATCTCCTTGGAAAGAAGAAAAACTAGCATCCAGAACATGACTTTGATAACATAGTGGTGGTCAGGAACAGGTTGCGAACACTGTCAAAACCAATACAAGTTGGGTATTGGTAAGTATTACAATGACAAAGCAGAGTTCATTGATGAAGAATCAACCGATACAAACTACTTAAGTTTGGATTGGTCTCTACCGAAACCGAAATGTATCGACCAATATGCTCGGGTTCCAATACAAATTATGTTTGCACAAGAAGACACAACAAAATTCATATAAACATATATAAGAGCGAAGATGCATGTGAAAGGTGATGTATAAAAGACATACACGTCAGCTTTCATGTACACTTCGGAACCCAGATTGACCAACGATCGAAGGCTAGTTACACCATTCTTTTCCAAATTCTCAATGTTCCTTTTCAGATCTGAGCTAGATGTTAAGAGTCAAGAAAAAAAGATACTAGTAATTGGCATCCTTAATCAACATATACTTCTTCAGTGTTATTACAAGGGAAGATTCCTAAGAATCATACGAGTAACAATACATAAATGCCTGAGAATACCAATATCACATATGTCAAATTTTTCATAGAGCAAGTAAAATCCAAAGATAAAGGGAAGTAAGATATTATCTAAAATAATGGAATTATCTGAATATATCCCAATAATCAAGAAAAGAAGACAAAGGCGAAGATATTCCAATAAACAAGAAAAGAAGACAAAGATGAAAGGATACAACACTTTCTGCTGTTCAAATACCTTGTCCCTGCAAATTGAAATCACCTAGTTAATTCAATATTTTGCAGACAGTCAAGCGAAGATTTCATTAAGAACCCAAAATATATATATACATATATACAAAATTTATTAGGTCCAAAAATTCAAAGAAAACGAACTATCAAGACAATCGTGAGCAATAATAAAACATACACACATAACAGTAGAGGTTGACTCACACATGCACAGTAGATCTTTTCCCAAATCCCAAGGATCATAATTTCCGATAAACAAACATCATGGCTTGGATAAACAAACTAATTGAATGATGTGCTTGAATAAAGCCATAAAACTGGCATAATTTCGCATTAGTGGACACTTAAACTGTTGCACAACCAGAAATAGCACGCTGACCACATAAAATATGGTGTGCAAGAGAAAGCTTCAAAAAGTAATAAATTGGTGGGCCATGGACTCATAGAGATTGTAGGTTTCACAGTTCGTATTCCAGCACATCACATTTGTTTCACTTTCGTTCCTTGGGGGAACAAAATGCTAACTCTGTAACGTGTCAACTAAATGCTCCAATAGCATTACGCTTGGCAAAAGAGAAAAACAAAGCAACAGATTTCTCTTTGTTGACTGGGACAAATTTACAAACCTTCATTACATACTATAATCATTCCCTCAGTCCATATAATTCATCAATCGACCCACTTAATTAAGGAGCTTCATCTTAAGAGGGACCTAGTAAAAAAAATCCTATATCATAGGCCAATCTCAACTGCAGTTGCATCTAAAGATATGTAAATATGAATTGGTCTATATGAACCAATCCCCATTCCAGTTTGCTCAAAAAAAAAAAAAAGAGGGGGAGCTAAAACCGATGGAAGTTTTTCGGTGTCTAGATAACAAAATGGAAATTTTCCATTTAAGGTTGAGCCTTACCTCTGAAGAAATAAGTATACCCCATCAATCCACAGATATAGGAAACTTAGAACCGTTAGCAAAACAAGGAAGCAAATGGATCAGGAAATTATGATCTCAACAATCTTAAAAGCTAGAACTTGAACAGCTAAATTTGAGGTAGTTAATAAGAAATGATTCATACACTTGAGCAAGAAAATTTCTGAGCTATAGCTCTTTCGAGGAGGTCCACAAATGCAATAACTGCTCAACTGAATCAAAGTTAGCAGGACAAATGTCAAATATAGGATACATCAGCATCAACAGAATTTCTTACTCCGATTAGCTGGGAAATGAAATCATGATCTAACATCTGTACTATCAAAAACGATATCTTCAATCAGATGTATTTTCAAATCGCATTTGACTAATTCCATTTAGGTCATTTTAGGATTTCCTTTAGCCCTTTTAGATCCTTCTACATGTAACCTCTCGCACCTCGAAAGTGCCTCCCTAGATATCCATCTTACATGCTAAACTATATTGGCTTACTTTCCTTTGTTTTATCTCCTATTAGGGTTCCTCCTTGATTATCTCGGATACGTTCATTCCTTAACGTATCATTTCTTGTCTTTACACACAACCATTTCAATATCTTCATCTAAGAAACAAGCATACAACAAATATGTTATTTCTTTATTGCCCTTTGCTCCATACAATGTAGCAAGCCTAAAAATTGTCACAAAAAATTCGGTTTTAGCTAAAATGGAATATGTTGATAAGATAACATTATAGAAGACCCTCCCCATCTAAGCCAACTATATCTAATTCTATGTGCAACATCCTCCTCTATGCCTCCTCTTTATGGACAATGTCAAATATAAGACATCAGTTGCTAAACTTTTCAGCCTGATTACCTGTATATGACAATAACTTTTCTGAGACAGTCTGAAATTATAAGAAAAGGGTTATCACATAAAAAGGGTGCATTACATGAAATAATCACAAAAGACTTTTGGATATATTAGCGACAAAGAGAACAAAACAAAGAAAGGGAGATAACATACCGTTCAGCGATAGCGTGAACAAGATCTGGTTTCAAGCGGCGATCAACAAATTCCTCAAATCTCTGCACTTTTTCTAGTCGGAAACTCTCCATTGCAGTCTTGTAAACAAAAGGTAAAAAGATTAGAATCATGACCTACCAGCCACTGAGAGAGAGAGAGAGAGAGAGAGAGAGAGAGAGAGAGGTTTCCCCAATTTTAAGTTTCTGAGTTCCCCCACAACCTTAATGACAAAGAGTTTTATGAGCCGAACTTCATTGATAGCATTGAAGTAAAATGTAGAGAGTAAGAGCATTAGATGCGTTTTGGAGAGAGTAGCACAAAAGAATAGATACCATTGAATCACCTGAAGTTTCCAATGGTTTAGATTTTAAAAGGTGCATGGATGGTCACCTGATTCATTCAAGGTCCTACTCCTCCTCTTAGTACTACTATTATAAGAGGAAAGTACCTGAACAACTCTTACATTTGGGTATTGGGATCACCTAGGGTCGGGTGGGCCCTAGGACGATCGGGCTGAAGTGGAGTCGCTAGTTATGACCATCCCAGGTCGGGTGGACTCTAGGTCGATCGGGTTAATGTGGAGTCACCACCATCCATTGGGTTAGAGGTGTGAATGGTCACCTATGTTAATCAATTAAGCTCAAAAATAAACCTAAAATAAATTAAAACAACGGTCTAACCATAACAGTAGGGAGGTTTAGTTAAGAGAGTGGGAAGGTGTTAGGCACTCACTCTCCTCCGGTTCAACCGGTTACCCGGTCTAAGTCTATTTGGCCAAATTAGGTAAGAATCTTAAAAATCTTAGAAAATCTTAAAAATCCAAAATAACCAAAAGTATTTAAATTCCATAAATCTAAAATACCAGAGGATAGGAAAGATCTAAAATCCCTAAAACTCCAGAAATATCTAAATAAAAAACTAAGGATAACCTAGAAATACTAAAGACCTCTAAAAACTTAATTCAATATAGTAACCTAAAGATGCTAAAATATGAAGATCTATAAAAATCCTAAAGTAAATCATTTATGAGAACTACACTCCTAAAACATCTAGGACCTCACAAGAAGGATAAAAAATAAAACCATGACTAAAATACGATAAAAATCAGAACCAATGACTTAGAATTTACAAATTCAAGAATGGAATTATTCTTGCAGCAAGGGGTGATTAAGACAATGGTTATTCCTCTCGTCGATCTCCATTTTAAGTAGATAACAGGAAATTTTCATGATTTATTAGATAGATTAATAAACCCAGATTAAAGCCTAAAATCCGGGTAATCCAATCGGAAGTTCTAAAACCTGAGAAGATGAACTATTGAGCTCTTTGATTGCCTTAAACGCAAAATAGCAGCAAAACCTTGCACCTTCAAATCACGTTGGCTGATCAATGAATGTCTCTTAATCAATTTATAGAGAAAAACACAGACGTGATCCAAAAATTCATAAAAGGAGAAATTATCAACAAAGAAACAAAATTCAAATAAACAGCCGAATCTATCAAACCAGAATCAATGGATTTTTCTAACTTACCAGATCGATCGGCAATTTCCCTGAGCTGATGGTCGGAGTCACGCTACCATGGCGGCTTGGGGAGGAGAAAATCCAGTTGGATATTAGGGATTGGAATCTCAGTTGCGAATTTCCGCGAAGGCTCCAAAAAATTTAGAGCCACTTGGACATATGCCAGAGAGAAAGTCCCACCAAAACGGTTGGGCCATCCTGTTCATGGGCCGGCCGGGCCCGCCTTTTTTAATTTTTTTCAAATATCTTTTCAGGGTAATTCCGTAATTCTATTAAAAGGTTGTCTGTTCGGTCACATTGGCTGTCATAATAGTACTATTGTTGCTAAATAGAAAGCAAAAGGTACTCTGCTTTGTCACAGTGTCTTCCATTGGCTGTTGTTATAATAGGACTATTGTTGCCGGATAAGCGAATTCCATTTGGCTGTTATAATAGGACTATTGTTGCTACATAGAAGAATGAATTTTTCGTTTGGCTCCCACTCTGGAACAGTTCTTGGAATGAGTTGTAGGAACTCGTTTTGAAGGTTTTTTAATTGGGTTTGGTTAGCATGTTATAAAATGAGTTCTAAGGCAATATATATGTTTGGTTTGCATGTTCTTCATTTCTCCTTCATCGTACAACTCCTCCAACTTCCATTTTTCTTCTCCAAATCACCACCTCCAGTGCCGCACCACAGTTGATGTCTACTCTCTCCTCACTATCTGTACACCCCATTAATCCACCTCAAACCCAACACCTTCAAACCCAAATCTACGGCCATAGAATCCAGCACGCCCAAGCTCCACCAAACCAAAGCACAACCCGAACTGAACTCACCATATTCTCCCTATCTCAGCCACAACAGGATATTTGATTTCATGATACTTTAAACAGAAATATCAAGTTGGGTATCACCATGTAACAGGGTAGGCTATGTCAGTAATCAAGCAATCTGACCAGCATAGCAAATAGTATGATAAATATGAAATGGAGCTTTAAAGAAATGAAGAACATAGAATGTACTTGAAATGGGAGATGTAGAGATGGCTCTTGCCATTTGGGTTTGCTTAAACTGGGGAGATAAGACGCAATTAACTGATCTTAACACTAACCCAATAAATTTCATTTCAGCTGCAATCAAAATTCCCAAGTCAGTATACAATCTTTCTCTTCTCCGGCTAGAAATAGAAAGATGCTCAGAAGAAATTAAAACAATAAAATTCAATTACTACGACTTACTTGGTTTTATGGTTTCTGTGGGCTTTTGCGGTGTGAGATTTTTCGATTACGGTTTGAGAATCTGAAAAGGATTTGGCAGGAAGAAAGATGAGTTTATGTCTGCCGGAGTGTTTGGGGAAGTTTTGAGGAATTAAGGCTAAAGAGAGTTCGAGAGAGCAAGGTTTTAAAGACAGGGTCTCCGGCCATCAAATCCAGCACGCCCAATTCTCCCTCTCTCGGCCCTCTCTGTTCTCTCACCACGCACCTCCCGCTGCCCTTCTCTCCCTTGCCGCATTGCTCTCTCTCATTTCACTTCACTGCACACCGGAACCACCCCACAATTTTTCTTCTTCCTCCTCTCCCCTTCTTTTCTTCTCTCAACTGGACCATCACCTCCCCTGTTCTCTATGCAAAACACAGTACCTAAACCTTCCATCATCAACATCACTCTACCCCAAACCAACCTAACAAATCCCCATTGATCCGAACCACCACCACCATCTGCAGAGAAGAATGGAGAGAGTTAGCTCGCCTATTCTCAGATGAAGGCTATTGCTGCAGCTCTTCTGCAATCGGAAGGGAAAGTCGACTTAAAGGAGAGAGCCAAACTTTACAAGTTTGCCATTAATGATTTTATTTACAAGTTTGCCACCGCAAAAATGCAAAACTCATTCTCAAATTTCAAAAACGGGACTGACGTGATTTTGGGTTCATGTGTATTTTCTCATTCTCATTTTGAGAAAACTCATTCTTTCTCGGCTAACCAAATGCTCGATTTTTTGTCAAAACTCATTCCAAGCCTTGGAATGAGTTCCGAAAATGGGACCCAAACGACACCTAAGATAATAGGCCTATTGTTGCAACATAAGGGAATGTTTGATATAGCTTTTAGAAGTTACATTTTAATTTTTCAATGTTAAAAAATAAAAAAAAAATGAAGAAAAGTTAGTTTGAAAAAAAATAATTTTTTAAAAGTAAAAAGTTTAACTTTTTATGAGAAGTTAAAAAAATAATTTATAAAAAGTTGAAAAGTCAAATTTTTTTTTTCTTTCTCGTAGACCCATGCCACTTTTTCAAGCCTCCTAGCTAGAGCTAGCGATTTTCGAACCGAACCACCAATATTTTCCAACCCGTTAGTAAATGGGTCGAACTCGATCCAATCCATTTATGATCTACCCAAACCTCTCCGAACCTAATCCGTTGCTAGCTCTACTCCTAGCCTCTTCCATTTTGTCAAAATAATTCTTCTAGCATGAAAAGCTCTTATAAAAGACAAATTTGCTTTGAATTATTGTCGAATTTATTTGCTTTGACTTATTTATTTGGGTCAATTTTAGATTCAATGTCAGATATTAAAGGTTTGTTGATCTTGTTATGAGTTTAAATCAATTCAACAAGACCACAACTAAGTTCAAGTATGAGATGAAGAAAATGAAGTAGTTAATCTTGAGACCAACAATTTTCATGGTGCTATTTTTTTTATTGAATCATTTATTAAGACATATTAAATCATAAGTAGATGTAAATAATAATCATTGTGTTCTCAAAGCGAGGTTTGAGGACATTCTACTTTCTTAAAAATAAGCAATTTTTAACTTTGTGTTACCAAGCATATTTTTTGATTATAAAAGTAGAAAAGTAGATAATAAAATCTACTTCTCAACAACTACTTTTCAACTTTTAAATAATTACTTTTCAAAAATTGTATCAAATGAATAATTTAAAGACAAATTTTGACACACTGATCCGACACACCCTCTTGGCTTTATATATAGAATAGATTAGGGAATTGAAGTTGTTATTATTAGCCTAAAACCTTTCAAGACATCTTCCAATTTATTTATTGGGGTGTACTAAAAGCATATTTATTTATTTTTATTATTATTATTGGTAAAGAGAATTTCTTTAATAAAGACAACATTAAGTCAAAGTTACAATTCTTTTCGATGTCCTTAATGCACCAGCTACCAACACATAAACTAAACAAATCTAAAACTTTTCTGATCCAAAGGCAAGGAAAATAGTCTAGAGCAAAATTTGCTAAAGTGTCGGCATTCTCGTTGGCAAGTTGGGCTCTAGTGAGCGTCTCCGGAGATAAATTTAGAATTTAAATCTCACTAGAAGCACTCGTGACCAAGGGCTTACCATAATTGCTCCTGCCCCCAACGTGGATTAGTCCCACACCCAAGCGGGTGTGGGGACACCACGTGGTTAAGACCAAAAAAAAAAAAAAGTATAAGAAACAGATACATTTGACAAAGATCGGATGAGAACTCTAGCTTGAAAGATAGGCCTGAAAGATAGTCCAAGGTGGTTCATTCAAAAGATCTTTTAATAGTTGGACAATAGTAATCGAGTCCCTTTCCACAATTTAAAAGACTATTTAACAATAGTCCCCTTCCAAAATTTGCTTGTCTTTTCTATGTAATGGAAAACTTTATTTACAATCATCGGTTTGTTTTTATATAAAATCTCAATCGTTCACATTTGGTCTGTATAATGCATTCGGTATAGTCAAGGGCGAGGCCAGGATTTTATTGTAGGGGGGCAAGATTAGAAGAAAAAAATATTTATAAATCATTATATAAAATCCAACAATTTTTTTCTTTTCATTGATAAAAGTAATACCGATGATTTCGATATGCAGGACTAAAATAAAATTTTGATAGAAAACTTTTCTATTCTTTCTTTATTTATATAAAATAAATAGCAAAATTTCATTGAAATTCAAACAAATTCACTATGAAATTTCGATGATTTCAATAAAATAATTTGATTTTTTTAAGCTATTATTTTAATCAAAATTAATTATTTCGACAAATTTCAAACATTTTATCAAAATTGTCTGAAATCTTTTAGAACAAAATTTTAGGATTTTGATTTTGCCTACTTAAATAAAAATGGAAATTTTCAATAAAATTTAAAATCTTGACATATATTAATAAATCGGTAAGGCTGTAAATAAGTCAAGTCGAGCTGAGCTTTGTCCAGCTCAGCTTGGGCTCGTAAACCTTGAGTAAGGCTCAGGCTCGACTCAAGCTATTAAAAGATTTTGGGATTAGGCTCGGCTCAGGTAGGTTAAAATATTTTAGGCTCAAGTTCGGCTTTTTAAAAGGCTCGGCTTGCAAAAAACATTAGCTTAGTCCAAATACACTAATATTATAGTTGATGATTATTATTATATCTAGCATAATATTTTTTCATAATATGTTAATATATAATATAAGATATATGAATATAGATGTATAATTTCATAAACAAACTGAGTTGAGATTTAATCGAATCGAGCCTACCCAAGCTTAACTCAAGCTCATTAAGTTAGTGAACTTTTTATTGGCACAGGTTCAGCTTGTGAGCCTAATTATAGAGCTCAAGTTCGACTCATACGAATTGAGCTAGCTCAGATCGTTGACAGCCTTATATATTAGGACTGTAAACGAGCCGAGCCGAGCTTTGCCCATCTCGGCTCGTGCTCATAAAATATGGACAAGGCTCAGGCTCAGTAAAAATTTTCGAGCTCAGGCTCGCTATTTTTTCAAGGCTCAGATTCGGCTCGAAAAAAGCTCGGCTCGGCTCGGCTCGGCTCGGCTCGTGAAAAGCTGGAAAAAAAAACTACAGCTAATTAAATTATTTGTATTTAATATATGAGACTGTCATTAATTTTGTGTTTAAAAACAACAAACCTTAATTAATACTTTGTCTATCACTAACTTTGCATTTAAAAAAAGAGCTAAACTTAATTTAATGATTTGTATTTAATATATAAGACAACCACCACCATTAACTTTGTATTTAATGCTTAATATTATATCTATATATATATATATATGTATACATAAATTTACATATTATATATTAGACCGAGCCAAGCCTACCTAAGCTAGGCTCAGGCTCGTTAAAGTAATGGGCCTTTTTTTGGGCTCGGGCTCGACTCGCGAGCTTAAATATTGGGCTCAAGCTCAGCTCGTTTACAACCCTATTATAAATAAGTATAAGGCTAGTTTTAAGAAAATATGTATTAAAATATAATTTTAAAAAGTTAAAATATGTAAATAAATGGGTAAATTTTGTAATTTTAAAAAAAATATATAAAAGGAGTAATTATTAAATTTTTTGAAAAACCGTGATAATTTTGGGGGATTAACATGGAAAGAAAAAACATTTAAGGGGGGCAAAGATAGATTTTAGGTGGCAATGTGTATTATATATTAAAAATTATAAACTTAATTGATATTTTCAAAAAGTTGAGGGGTGCAGTTGCCCGCTCTCGCCTTTATGTGACTCCGCCCCTAAGTATAGTAGAATTCTCCTTTTAATAATATCCACTTTTGTTTTATTTTTAATTAAAATACTAAAAAGTTATTTTTGATAATCTATTATGACATAATAATATAAAGGGTAAATTAAATTTTGACCTCTTGAGGTTTCGACTATTTGCACTTAGACTCCTGAGGTTTGTTAAACTATAATTATTTTCTTTTTATATAAAAAACATAAGGGGTCATGGACTGATTTATCCCTAACAAAATATAAAATTACTCCTCTTAAATCCACCACCCCACCACTACCACCCACCACCACCCCAGATCAGTCCATGACCCCCATTGGGTTTCTTAAAAAGAAGATAATTATAGTTTAACAAACCTCAAGAGGTCTATGTGTAAGTGGTCAAAACCTTATAGGGTCAAAGTATAATTTTCCCTAATATAAATGAGTAATATATATATATAACAACTGATAAATGAATATGTTATATTTTATATTTATTCATTAAACAACTGATATAAATTATACAATTGCTATAACTGTTTCCATGCATCTTCCTCGATATGAAGAACATGCCATAGCTTGTGTGCATTAACTAATGGGATGTACAAATACTGTATAAAAAAGAAGAGTAGAAACATCAAAGCTACTTACTATTCAGATGGAGCCTTGAGAAGAGACGAGACGAATAAAGACAGATAAGGCTTGATGTGAAGGGACAGCAAGAGACGGTATGTAACTGTTATACGCTTGTTAGATAGAATGCCAGGCTGAAAGATGATTTGCCACCGGTCACATGGTCTCGCTGTATACCCCCGTGTCTCTCTCCTTCTCTATCTATATAATTTAGTCTTTTGTCCTAACGATTCTTTCCTTTTCTCTCTAAGCTCTACTCTGTCTTTTATTTTGATTTTTTCGATAATGCTGATTTAGGAATTATAATAATCTAAAATTTAAATATTTTATTCGGTAAAGATTGAATTCACAAGTACAAGAGCATCAACAAAGATGTAATCTGAAGAGCTTATCTCAGAATAGTCTAAAATGTCGGGCAACCATTTTATTTAGAGTGTTTCTTCCTGTAAGGTGCTTTATAAATAAGACAAGAAAGAATCAAACAGAAGAGAAGTTGAGCTGTCAGGTGTGTCAATAAAAACGCACACTACAGGGTAATGGAGCATCAGTGTGAAGGACATAAGTCTTTTGTATGTTTTTATTTTAATTTTTTATAAGTTATCACTCTTGATCTTTCAAGTATTTGTGTTTTACTTGAAGGTAATAAGTTCTTTTTAATGTTCCAACCACTATTCAGATTATGCGTAGGTCTACAAATTCTGAATTGTTGCCATTGATTCGTAGGCATGCTTTACTATTTATAGAGAAATCATCAAATAACATCATATCATGATCAGGACATATGTCAATTAGACAATTGTTCAAAGAAGAGCTTGGAAATATTTCAATGCAGCAATTCATATCGAAGTATACGCGTCCTTAACGCGGCTAAGTTATTTCCAAAAAAACCTTGTGGTGAGTTATTCGATTCAAGTGAACTTGCTATGTGATAGGTTGCTTTAGAATCTTGAAGATCAATGATCAGATAACATGTGTGTCATGCATAAAGTTCTAAAAAGCAACGTTCCGTTCTTAACATCGCCATACCTGATAAGACAAAATCCCCTCAGATAAAATATACATCATATGTATAAACAGTTGAGGTTTTAACACGTGATGAAATTAGGGATTCATTGCAATCTTCTTAACAGAGACGAGTCATTCTAGTTATACAAGCATTCCTCTGACTTTTATCCCCTTCCGAAGGGTCCCTTTTTGGTAGCTCAATCTATATTCCTTTAGAAGAAACCGGAGTAACCCAATACGCTTTCCAAGGTGATCAGTATATTTAACGAACTTACCTGTTTGGAACTTCTTAACGCATAAGAGTCACAATAGGTGATTCGATTTTCATGATCAATCATCCCTGTAAAGAAGAATTTATCATAGGATCTTCCAAGGTTTTGAGTTAAATAACCAATTCGAGTGCCTTTGAATTGGACTTTAGTAAAAGAAACAAAGGTCCTCCGAAGTACTCTAAAAGGAAAGCGTACAAGTAAGTCCCACGAACTCTTGTATGTCATTCAAATGAGACATACAGGAAGGGTAATAACATGTATCCGAAGTACTCATTTTTTGGTGTACTCAGTGTCAGTAAAGTCTACAATCCATAGGTGTCACCTAGGGATGAGGAAAAATGTACTTCAGGAATTCTTTTAATAAGGATTCTTTTGAAGTCAACTGAATGCAATGTCTATTGTGGGTGACTAATCCTCATATATCTGTCATTCGAAGGAGATAGAAAAAATTCTTTAGTCATTTGAGAAGGGTGACTGATCCTTAGTCCTTTTAGGGTGACTAACCCCTGACAAATTGACCATCTCAGGGTCGTTAGCCCCTAGTGAAGATGTACAGTAACCGCCGCCTCTTCTGTAAGGTTTCCTTCGCTATATGAGTCATCCTTTTAACCAACGGTTTACCTTTGATCAGTCTGAGGTGACCGCAAATCTCATATAAGCGAAAAGGTAATCAGTACTGTTGCCGTGGCTCAATAGGGGCACGGGGCGCTGTTTCGGCGTTCACACACGGGAGATAGTGGAGGGAGCAGGTAACTGCTTTATATATAATGTGATATTGTGTCTTAAAAGTGTACACACGCGTTTTAGGATTATGCCGTGTGTCAAAAAAATTTATTTAAATTGCTGGATCATCAATAATAGCTCTAGTTTGTCTTTTCTCCTAACCATGATTTCAAGGATCGGACCGATTCGGTAAAGATTGGATCGATTCGGTAAGAATCGGCCAAGACCGGTCCGATCCCAAGCTACTATAAAATTATTGTATCAAGTGACTTTGGATTAAACTGATCCAACCAATATTGATCCGTATCAGCATATACCAGATCGATGCTTAATTTTTTTTTTTTTTTAATTTATAAAACAAATGATCCAAGTATGAGTCTAAATCGATTCGCCGTCTCGACGACCTGTTTGGCCGATTTTTCTTAAGGACGATCCAGTTATAATAACCTGTTTGTTAAAAAAAAAGAGACGATTGGAATCAGGTAAAATGTGCCATGTGGTGGAATAAAGTGCCATGCAATTATTAAAGAAGTTTTTGTCCTTGGGAGAATTCTACAGTGCTGACGTTGGCATAGTATCAATTGAAAAAATTGATGATTGGAGATGAAGTTCTCCGCCATGCAGATTAATAAATATTGGCACCGTAGAAGACTTAACTCTTGTTCTCGATTCTTCTTTTAAAAAGGAGAATTCTATCATGTCGGCTTAGGTATGGAACCAACTGTTGTTAACGGTTGAGATTTTATAAAAAATGGATGGTTGTAAATGAAGTTCTCGGCCATATAGATTAACAAATATCAGCATTGTAGATTAACTCTTGTCCTTAAGTATGCCGACTTCGGTATAGTACTACGGGTGAGATTTTACAAAAATAAAAAATAAAAATTGACAGTTGTAGAAAAAGTTCTTTATTATGCAGATTTTACAAATGTCGACACCGTAGACCAACTCACCTTGGTTGTATCCAAGTGGATTAAAGGACAGAAGTCTTTGTCCTTATTTTTGCATTTAAAAATTTAAATTTTCTATAACTGTATACTTTATTCCACATGTCACATTTTAATTGATTACAAATCGATTAACAAGTGATTTTACCTAAGATGATCCGAATTCTTTTATCGGACAAAGATCTTATGTGAACGTAAGCTCTATCCAAGTAGACCTCCAAAAGAAATAATTAGACATTTCTAAAATCGAAAGAGACCTATAATTAATACAAAACCTACCTCTTATTCGTGGGGTACCACGCGGAGGAGGGTGGCTTATTTATAAAGGACAAGGCTTATTCATGGGGTACTTTGTGTCCATATGACTTTTCCTGATTGGCACTCTAAGGATGGCTATAACCATTCCATTCCGAAAGATTTCTAATCTGTTCTTATCCGCAAATTCGGGGAAGCTCACAAGAACTCCTTAATTTGAAGAGTCTAAGAGAGAGAGAGAGAGAGAGCCACGTCTAGAAAGGTGAATAGTTGAAGGATGTCGGAGCAAGTGCCGGAGCAAGTGTCGGAGCAAGTGACTGAAGGACAGAGCGATGAGAAGAAGAAATACAAAGACCCAACGCCTTCACCTCTCATCAACGTGAGGGAGCTTAAGCTCTGGTCCTTCTACAGGGCTTTGCTCGCTGAATTCATCGCAACCCTGCTCTTCCTTTACATCACAGTGGCAACTGTTATCGGACACCTCAAGGAAACCGGTCCCTGCGACGGCGTGGGTCTTCTGGGTATCTCCTGGGCTGTTGGTGGCATGATCTTCATCCTTGTTTACTCCACTTCTGGGATCTCTGGTATGTTTACAAAATACCCTCTCTCTCTCTCTCTCTCATTTTTTTCCTTTCCGTGGATGTATCTATATGTGTGTGAAACACAGGTGGTCACATCAATCCGGCAGTAACCTTCGGTCTGTTCTTGGGCCGTAAGGTCTCGTTGACCAGAGCTGTGGCGTACATGGTGGTTCAATGTCTGGGAGCTATTTGTGGAGTTGCTTTGGTGAAGGCCTTCATGAAGCACGACTACAATTCTCAAGGAGGAGGAGCCAACTCGGTTTCTGATGGTTACTCAAAGGGAGAAGCTTTGGGAGCTGAGATTATCGGCACTTTCGTTCTCGTATACACAGTCTTCTCCGCCACTGACCCAAAGAGAAACGCACGCGACCCTCACATCACTGTAAGTACAGGTTGTAAACAAATTGGATCACGTATTTTGATGTATAAGAATTCATATCTGCAGCAGAAGATCTCTAATGAATTGAAAAAATGTTTTACATTACTATATCACGTTAGTATATATATGCGATTACTATAACAACACACAATAGTCCACACTTAAAATCAACCGGATCTTAGTATTAAAATCTAATAACGATTCAGATCTCTAATAGGGGAAGAAGAGATTAAGAGAAAGAAAAAGTTTCTTTAGGGTTAAAAACTCATCGTATAAAGCATAGCATGGGAGGAGTCGAGTCTCCTTGGTATAGGAGACTCGACTCGGTTCAACTCCTAATGAGATGCCATCTCTTACACTAAAAAGTGATCAGATCTCAGTATAGAAATCTAATAACAATTCAGATTTCTAAAGGATGAAGAGAGATAAAGAGAGAGAGAGAGAGGGAGAGAAAGATTCTTTAGAATTAGAAACTCATCGTATGAAGCATAAGATGGGAGGAGTCTCTTGGTATAGGAGACTCGACTCAATTCCTAATGAGACTATCACTTAATGAATAGGAGACAGAGTCTCTCACACTTAAACAAGTATGAACATCCCAATATAAAGAGATCTGGATCGACCCAACTCAAATGGACTAACCGAGTCGACCCGCATAGTATATATATATTACTGAACAATTTAAAACAAGGCATGCATATAAGTTGTTATATAAGGGTTTTGGTAATTGGTGATTCGATCAGATGTTGGCTCCTCTTCCTATTGGGTTCGCGGTGTTCATGGTTCACTTGGCCACCATTCCCATCACCGGAACCGGTATCAACCCAGCTAGGAGCTTTGGCGCTGCTGTGGTCTTCAATAATCGGAAAGTCTGGGATGACCATGTATGCAACTGCAACTCTTTTTTGTTTCGCACGTACTTTGAAGACATTTTCGTTTTCTCTTGTGTTTCTTTTGCTCATGACATTTTTTTTTCTTTTTGGTGGGGATGAACAACAGTGGATCTTCTGGGTTGGACCATTTATTGGAGCACTCACTGCAGCTGCGTACCACGAGTACATATTGAGAGCGTCAGCCATCAAAGCTATGGAATCATTCCACATCAACGGCCCCAAATAAGTAAATTGAAACCATAGTTTTAAATTTTGCAGATTCAGAAAATTTTTGGAAAATTTCGGTTTCGAATAGGTTGGACGAAACTGAAAATATCTGATTTTCAGGTGAGAGGTTTCCGTGAAATTTTCAATGGAAATTTATAAAAAAAAAGTTCGGCGAAAGATCTATGACATGTTTATACTTTTGTCAACTTATTTCAATGAAAACTTGGGCTGAAGTTTTGTTTACTCGATCCAAATAAGTTCAAAAAACTTGTTAAAAGTTTTTTTAAACAAAAAAAGAGAAAAAATTGATTTCATTTGATATTTTAGTATAAGTTTGTTATAACGTAAGCAATTGAAATTAATACTAATTTAAGTGAGTACATTATTTATTAAATTACTATATATATATACACAATATTATACTAATTTTTTTTTTTTTAATTTTCTTTTGCTTTTACAGGTATACAAATGGATTTTGTATCTGCTTAAATTGAAGGAAATCAAGAAACAAAGTTTCAACTTTTCGCTAACTTATATACAATAAAATTTTTAGATGTTAGAATTTAAATCCAATATATTTTGGATACTTATATACTTTTGGATATTGTAATATAAACGTTGTATTTATTAGTTGTAAACTTTTGTATCGGCCACATTATTAATAAAACTCTTATTTGTTGCTTTTTTTTCTTTGAAATGTGTAATGTTCCAACTTTCATTTGCAACTTCAAAGTCCCTGATTGGATCACCAAAATCATTATGTTCATCCATTGTCGAGGAATGCTTTAAGAAATTAAGCGGAGGAATTCAGATGATTCACCATTAAAACCTAAGGTCCATCCTTTATTGATGAAGTAAACTATTAAAAATACTTATCAAAATTGCTTTCTTCTTGAATGTGCAGGTTCGGTACTGATGATGAGTCAATTTGAAAATTGATTCAATCCAATCATATTTTGACACGTGGCAAGATCAATTGTGTAATTACATATCCAAAGACTGTATTTCGAATATTGTCAAAAAAATATATTTTGAAGAAAGCTCATTCAAGAAAAATTATCTTGAAATTAACAGTATATTTCGAAGTTCTACTTAAGATAGGCCTCAAATCATATTCTTGAAAGAGAACTTTCGAAACATGAAAGCATATATAGGTTAGCCACATTGAGAGGGCCAATTTGTCATCTATAGGTTAGCCACATCGATAAGGCCAATTCATCATATAGGTTAACCATCTCGAGATGGTCAATTCGTCATATTTAGGTTAACCACTTCGAGAGGGTCAATTCGTCATCATAAATATTATTTCATTATCAGTATTTCGAAGTTATATCTCGAAATGAAAATTATCAGTATTTCAAAGTTATATTTCGAAACAATCATCATTATGTATTTCGAGAAAGCATATCGAAATAACCAAGTTATTATATCAAAATCATTGATATTCTGAGATGCCTTTCGGGATAATCATGTGACTTTAAATTACACTTCGAGATGGTCATTCGAAATGACTATTTCAGAATCATTTCTTGAAGATAGTTAGTATTTCGAATTATGTTATTGAAAGCACTGCATTCCTATTTCGAAATCATCTTTCGAAATAATCACTGACATTTCGAAGTTATAATGTCGCGAATTGTATTTTGTTAAGGGAATATTCCCTGACATTCAATCACTCTTCGAAGAATTTGATCTCGAAGTAATTTATTCAACATAGGGAGAAATAAACATTAGACTTTTAGGAATTGAGGGCCAGAAAGATAAGTCCTATCAAGACTCTCGAAGAGCAAGACTCTCGAAGATCCTGTAGCATTAAATAACTTGAATCAATACAGAACAATAACATGTCACCATTCTTTATAGCGTCATGTTCGTTAACTTAACCGAACATTAAGAAAGTATTTATTGAAATGTTACATATCGAATTAGATGTTTTGGATATTGAATATTCAAATCAAAACGCTTGTTCAACCAAACGTTTTCAATCTGTTCATGAAATGTTGCAAACAGTTAGAGAATGAATCTGAGACTATAAAAGGAGATTGAGGCATCAGAAAGAGAAGGCTAGAGGATTCTTTAAATATTGGACATTCTCTGAGAATTTGGAGAGCATTTGTCTTAGAAGTCCTCTTTCTGAAATCAAGAAGTTATGTGTTGTCTTTTTGTACGTTCCTGACTGGTCTTATCTATTTCTCCTTTTGTTTAAACTTCAAACAAAAGAAAACCTTTCGTTGGAACGGTCTTTCTTTAATTTAAGCCGGCTTTTGAATTCTTTGATTGCTCAAACCTCCATAGTAAATTGACATTTAGTCATTGACCGATTTGTTCATCACCAGTACTAATTGAGATTCATTTAGTGTAGCTTGATGAACTTGAACGGTTATTAAACAGGTGCAATTATAATCCTACGGTCATGATCTCACAATGTAAAGGCACCTGATCGATTGACACCTCTCTGATCAGGTACAATTCTGATCGGATGGTTCCAATCGTACGAACATGATAAGAAGATCCATCTGATGATCCAGATCATTCGGATTCATAAGGTGTGTCCGATCGGAAGATCAACCCGAACCAAGAGTGGTTCAAACCATCAAAACAACCTAATCCAATCAACACGGTTCGACTGGGCCACACTCTAAAAGAAAAAAAAAAGCTTCTACACTCCCTGCGAAGAGTGCACTTACAAAGTGCCCATTGCACCTCAAGCGCCCTCACACACATGTGTGAGTGTGCGCGATCCATCGACACACCCAATCATTGTCTTTGCTTTTAAACACATAAGCATTAGGAGTTCATTTTATATAAAGCCTTCACATTTCTTGTAGCTTTCCAATGTAGGACAAGAGACTTCACAAGCAATAGCCTTCAACAAAAAATAAATCATTTTGAAAATATTCAACAATCCTCGCACTATTTTCAAAATAAATCTCCATTAATATTTAAAAATAATATAACAATGATAAATTCATCTTATAAACTTGGCATCATCGCAAAAATTAGTAAATATGTGATAATTGTTATTTGGACATGAACTTTTACATAGTGTAGATAGCTCAGAGTTTATCAGGATGTTGTGGTGAATAGAACTTAAACCAAGGACATTAGAGATAATCCGGAGACTATCGATCACACATGCTTATTTTAGCCTACATGTTAGTTGCCATGTACAGTACCCTGTTTCTTGAGTGCTCTAAAAAATGGTCAATATTTTTATAGGAAGCATCATGACTTCCACACTCGTCTAAGTAAGTCCACACAAGTCAGTCAAGTCACCTTTAATAACTTATTAAGTATATATGTATATATTTATTCACTCTCATGCAGATCCTGACACTAGTCAATGTTTAGGAATGAAGTAATTTGTAGTGTCTGGCTAAACACACATTTAACATGTTTGTACCTATTGAACTTGGTTTATAATTTCAAAGCTGATGGTTGAAGTGCAAGTGACCTTA
The DNA here is from genome assembly GCA_031762675.1 of Pachysandra terminalis. Taxonomy (NCBI): domain Eukaryota; kingdom Viridiplantae; phylum Streptophyta; class Magnoliopsida; order Buxales; family Buxaceae; genus Pachysandra; species Pachysandra terminalis. The sequence goes on along the minus strand of JAUPMG010114560.1, from coordinate 5,130 downwards.
ACCTCATTCTTGCGATGTCATAGAGACCATATCTTTAGCAAGGCCTTTAATCAAAGAATCAGCTAGGTTTGCATTCGGCGATACATCGTCGACCGTAATTACTCTGAGTAATTGTCTCACAGACTCATATTTAAGACTTAAATATCTTGACTTCCCATTGTATGTCTTACTTGAGACTTTATATCTAACTTTGATCCGATTATGACTTGGATTAGATCAGATCACTTTTATTCAAATCAAAAATCATATATCGAATCCAGAGTTATCGGATTGAATGCGGACCATGATCCAATCCGTTGACATGCCTAATCGTTCCTCTCTTACCGGAACAATCCCAACAATTCGAACAGAAGACTTTAGCCATATCTAGCTAGTTTAGATGGGCACAAGATGAGACTAGGGCTCTAAACAAGTCGAGCTTTCCCCCGCTCGGCTCATACTCGTAAACCTTGAACAAAGCTCGGACCTGGTTTAAGCTAGTTAAAATATTTTTGAGGTCAAGCTCGGTAAAATATTTTAGGTACAAGCTCGACTCCTAGAAGGCTCATATTGCAAAAAAAAAAAAAAAAAAAAACTTTAACTTTGTACAAAGAAAAAACTTTAACTTTGTACAAAGAGCTAGTATACAGTGCTGACCTTTCCTATTCAATATAGTGAAGAACTTTATGTACAACAATTAATTTTTTATTTTATATAAAATCTCAACTGTTTACAACCAGTTTGTATAACATCAAGTTCGACAATTTTTTTTTTTTGACCTTTCAAAAAAAATACATTATTAATATTATAATTTCTGATTTTTATTATAAATAATATAATAAATTAATTAATATATATATATATATATATATAATATAAGATATAAAATATCACATACAAATCAACCCAAGCTTTAACCGACTCGAGTATATCTAAACTCGTCTCAAGCTTATCAAGATAATGAACCTTTTTCGGATTCAGGTTCGACTCACGAATCAAATTAAATGCACGAACTCGGCTCACACGAATCGAGTCCGAGCGTGAACTAATTCGGTTCGTCGACAACCCTAAACGGAGACAGCTAAGACTTGATGTGAAGGGCAGATTGAAATTGTCTGCAAATATGACTGGGAAGAGTCAAGAGACGGTCTGTAACGACGTTCCGGGGCTCGGAAAAGAAAAGATGATTATCCGATCACAAGGTCTCGCTGTATATGGGCCCCCATCTGTCTCTCTCTCTCTCTCCCTCTCTCTTTTCTCCTCATTTCTCTCTCGTCTTTTTCTTTTGGTGAGATTTTTTTTGTCTAGTCTCTTACTCTTGTCTGTGCTCCCACTTCTCTCTCTAGTCTCTTAGTCTCTAGTATTATCTCTCCTAATAAATGCCCAGCCAAATTACCTCTGTTTACTAATAATATTCTTTTTGTTCGTATCTTTTTTTTTTTTTTTTTTCTTTTTTGGCCTTAACCACGTGGTGTCCCACACCCAATGAGTGTGGGACTAATCCGTTCGGGGCGGGAGCAATTACAATAAACTCTTTCGCCACAAGTATTTTTAGTGGGATTCGAACATACCTCCGAAGACGCTCACTAGAACCCAGCTTGCTACCAACTGGGCCACACATCAGTAGTTTTTTTGTTCGCATCTTAGATTCAAGGCTAGAAATCCTTACAATGCAGCATCAATCAGAAGGTATTATGCGTACAGAGAGTACACCAATGAATGAGCCACCGATATCTCTTCTTTGGTACCCATGAATTAGCCTTGCTACTAACTGAGCCACGCATCAGTGGTTTTTTTGTTCGCATCTTAGATTCACGGCTAGAAATCCTTTAGCATCAATCAGAGGGTATTATGTGTACATAGAGTACACCTATGAATAAGCCACCGATATCTCTTCTTTGCTACCCATGAATAAGCCAGTGTTACCTCTTGTAACTCAGGAATAAGCCACCAATATCCCTTTTGGTATTTTTACATGGTGCCTTCTAAATGATGATGTAAAGATAGTTGTAGCCATCATGTAGAGTATGCACTGAGGGATGGTTACAATCATCCTTACAGTGCCAATCAGAGAAAGCTACTGTGAAAAGACTACTCTCATGAATAAGTCACTCGTACCCTGTACCAGTGATATTCCATTGGTCCTCCCATGTGACTTCCCTTAAATGACGCCGCAAGGACAGTCATCCTTACGGTGCCAATCAAAGAAAGCCACGTGGATAGGCTACTCTCATGAATAAGTCACTTGTGCCCTGTACCAGTGATATTCCATTGGTCCTCTCATGTGGCTTCTCTTAAATGACACTGCAAAGATGACTGTAGTCATCCCACTGTAGAGGATGCTCGCCTATACCTATCTCACTGTAAAGAATTTATAACATAGAAAACAGTTAAAATTGAGATTTTTTTGTACGTGAAAATGCCTGTATAATGCAAATGCAACAAATGATGTGCTCCATAGAAGACTTAATGCGCCTATTGAAGAATGTGTTCTCTGTAATACATCTCATAAGGATCCTGGGCACCTCTTCCTTAATTGCCCATTTGCTCAACCCATTTGGCTTGTAGGTGTTGGAGGCCGGCTTGAAGGCACCGGTCCTACAGAAAACATCAAAGTTTGGCTTCTTCACATCCGCGAGATGGTTTACATCCACTGTGACTTCATCTCAATCTTGACATCATGTGCAAACTTCCTCTGAACTCTCTGACATATCAGAAATCAGGTAATTTTTAAAAAAAATCTACAAATATCAAATCCTCACTTGCCTTATTTTAAACAAAAAAGGACGTCAGAAATAGGAGATCTGCGCTCATCAATGTACAATGGAAGCTGCTGCCTATGTCTTCACGAAGAGAATGTGAGCTTCTTATTACTAAACTTCAACCACAAGATAATGACAGGGTTGAGTAAAAATTATATATTACTCGTTAATTTGCGACCGAACTAATTTAATATAAACTCAAGTCTAGCATGAATAGCTGATCGGGCCTTAAATTTCAGCCCTGTCGGTCCTACGGGCCACTTACGGGCTCAAGCCCACTCATTCATAGGGTTGGGCTGACCAAGTCGACGGGTCACTAGGCCCATTGCCACACCTACGTACCCTAGGTAGCTGATTAGGTAGAGCTGGCAATCGGGCGGGTTCGAGTCGGGTTGACATAGGGTATCAACGGCTTGACCCTAAACTTGAATCCCGCCCGTTTAATAAACGGGTTGAGAATACTGAACCCCGTTTGACCCGTCCAATTTTTTTTTTTTTAATAATTCCTCCTGGTATCTTAAATGTCACTTTTTTTAATACAAACTTCTCCTCTGTGGTTCTAACATCTCATACATTTACTTATAAAATAACAATATTATAGGAGTTCTTTAGTTCATGTACAATAAATATATATAAGCCTTTATGTATAAACTTTTGTATATAGCTCTAACCCAGGTCAGACAGATTAACCCGAACCCGAATTGTTTATTTATGGGTTGCAAATCTTTAACCTGAACTCGACACGTGGATCGAAAAGATGAACCCAAACCCCCTAAAATAATTGGCAGGTTGACGGGTCGAGTCAAAAATTGCCACCTCTATAATTAGGGAATGCAAGTGAAATATCAAAAAACATAAAAGGTGTACCTATAATTATCAGAAATGTGAAGGATGCAAATGGAATCCCAAAATAGAAAATAAGAAGTCAAGAACTAGGGGAGTCAATTGGTTCGGTTTAAACAGAAAATCGAACAAGCCAAACCAAAAAAAGTCAGTTTGGCTCGGTTTTTTTCATTTTGGTTTGGTTATGGTTTAGAAAACAAAAAGCGGAATAATTCTGTTTGATTTTCGATTAAGGCTCTGACTAAATCGAAAAAATCGAAGTAGTTTATTCATATATGTATATATTTACGTGTGTAAGTATATTTTATATAGAAAATAATATTAAGTTTGTCAAACCAAATTGAAAAACTTAATTTTTCGGTTTTTATTTTGGTTTGGTTTGGTTTTCAGTTTTACTCATTATAATTCGGTTTGATTTTCGGTTCAGTGTAATGTAATTCAGTATGGTTTAGATTTGACCACTAAACCCAACCAAACCGACCGAATTACACCCTAGAACCAATAAACATATACATGCAACATCAAAGTCAATGGCCGAGAATTTGAAAGCAAAAACGAAAAAAATAAAAAACTAGAAGCAATCCCAACCCTCGTCCCATTCAATTAGTGTCAATAACACATCATTAATAAAAAATCACAAAAGCAACAAGGCAATCCCTTCCCCTTCCCGGGACGTTGAAGCTTCCGTTGCCGTCGTCGACCGGAGACCGGAGAAGAATGTGGCATCGGTTCAGGAGTAGTATTATCACCGGAGGAGTTGCCACGTCCTTGTGTTACATCTACGCCGAACCTCATTCCTCCAAAGCAATGCTCATCCACTTGGCAAATAAACCAGTATTTCCTCCCTTCCTTGAGCGTCACTTGATCGTTCCCGCTCTCATACTTCGCTACTACTCCTGTGCTCACATCGCACGATTTGTACGTGCTTTGCGTCACTTCATAAGTGTTGTGTTGCCCTTTTAAAGCTGAACAAAAAAGCCATTAATGGAACGAATTTCAAATAAATGAAAATTAAGCTTGATTGAAAAGGAGAAAGATAATAAAAAAACCAAGAACATCTCCGACAGTGAAATTGTATTTCTCCGACCAGGTAAGGTAGTTCGTTCCGGTGACCCAGCCATCCTCGTCCCCAACCGTATAAACTTCCGATTCAACACGATTTATAGACGAGAAAGAGGTGATTAAGAAGATGATCATCAACAAGCTAATGCACTTGAGTTTCATAGCTTCAAAATAATCCGAGATGAAACTTTAAAAGGAGGGGTTGACTGGAGATTGTCATGTCCTTCAAGACTAATCCCAATCAAAAGAAAGTACACCTTGGTTTATTAAAGTATCGCTAAATATTTATGTAAAAATCGAATAGCATAAATAATAATATGCGAAAAAAGAATTTATTAACCTCCCTCCATAGTCAATATATCAAAGATAAATACCGATCTTTTATTTGAAAAATTGCAAGTTTTAATCAGATTTTCATACCTAGTATATTGGCTATGGCTGGAGGTTAGTAGATTCTTTTTTCGCATATTATTATTTATGCTAT
>JAUPMG010114549.1:0-11925 GCA_031762675.1 Pachysandra terminalis | reverse complement strand
AGGAATAGCAACCGCAGTTACATAGGTGTGATTTATTTGTAGTTGTTAAAAATTGTCTAAAATAAATAATTTATCCAACATTGCGAAGCAGGCTGGTTTGGTTTGACCTCCAGTAATTGCATAATCTCGTCTTCTGTAATCCAGGCTCGACGTTTACAGGTTCGACTATCGAAAAAGTGTGGCCGTATGGTGGACATTCTGATTATTAGTCATTATAATCGTGGGTTTCAATGTGCATTCGTTCTGTTTTGATGGATGCTTAACCAAACCCAAGGGTGAAGTTACGTATTCCAAACAAATGAAACAATGAATGAGAGAACTGTGCATGGAAATAAATATAACTGTAGAAAGTCAACTCATCCAAGTAATAATGTTTATTTATTAGACTCATATTTTGATTAAAAATGGAGAGACTCGGGCTCAACGTTCTAAAATTCTAAAACTAAAAATTTGAAATGAAATAATAAGGATTTTGTAAAGAATTATAAAACTCTTATATGTTTTCTACAATGTTCCTGAAAGCAGATAATCGAATTGTTTCAACAGAATCATACATGTGACTGAAACTACAGTTCACTCCTTTCGTACACCATTTATCAACAAAGAAACTCCAGATCTGTAACGTAAAAGAAATTATTATATTAACAAAAAAAAAAAGGTTAGAAAAAACCTCATTTCGTTTCCTGCAACTAGGCAATCTTGCATCTCCTCATTCCATGGCTATTATTTATTTTAAATAATCTAATATTTATTTTATAATTATTTAATTTTTTTTTTAATAACAACTTACTCTACAAGAGTTGCCACATGAGACTTCCAATTACGACACATCCTTGTTTTGTAAAGGTGTCTAATCGGGCCACTTAAACTACTAGCTGTAGTTGTCGGCTCGTGCACAGGAGCATGAGGCCTATATATGGGAGCGGGCCTCAAATAGGCAGGTGGAACTGGAGTGGGGCCTCAGATTGGCCGGTGAAACTGAAGTGCGGCCTCAGATAGGCTAGTGGAATGTATACAGGCCTTGCAAAAATATGAGGCCCTTTTATCAGTACCATCCATTCCTGTTATAAATATAAGTTAATTCAAGTGAAATTAACTATTCTTTTCCAACCAAAAATACCTATATTGATTCATTGAATGATGAACAAAAGCCAATGAGAAACATTAATATCTAGAAATACTAATTTCAGAAACAAATAAAATTTGATATATAACGAAAATTCATGGAAGATTTTTCAGAATTCAACTTCGAAATATAAAAAATATAGACTCGAATAGAGCTTTTCGATAAAAAATTTATAATCTTTCTTTAGATTTGAATTACGCAAACAGAAGTCACGAAGACAGAACAAATTAGGACGGAGTTCAAAAAATAAGAAAACCAGAAAACAAATTGAAACAATCAAGATGGTGGCAATGAGCCGGACTCGGTCTGGGCTGGGCTAATTTAATATAAACCCGAGCCTGCCTCAACCCTACGGGTTAATAACCCTTGCCAAAGCCAGCCCAAACATAGGGCCGGGCTGCTCCGGTGTATAGGCCACCTGCTTATATTCCCCAGTCGTTAGCTACAGCTGGTAGCTTAGGTTATAGAGACATCTCAGAGGAAAGCATATAGAGGTTCCGTATATGTGAGATCACCTATAGGGAAGTTGCAGATTTGATAGAAGAATTGATAAAGATTTGTATTGATTGGAGGATATGGATCTGATTATAAAATATTATCAAAACTGGATTATGTTGATTTAATTTCTATTTTTATCTCTATGCATTTTCTTTTTAAATCCCAATGGGATCTCTTTGTAATCACCTTAGAATTATCAATAAAATCAGTTTCTCTCTAATATATATATATATATATATACACTGAGACATCTCAAAGGAAAGCACATAGAGGTTTGGTATATGTGAGATACACATGATAATGTGTATCTCACCTATAAGGAAGTTGCAGATTTGATGGAAGAATTGATAAAAATTTGCATTGATTTGGAGGTTATAGATCCGATTTTAAAATATTATCAAAATTGGTTTAGGTTGATTTAGTTTCTACTTTTATCTTATATATATTTTCAATTTAAATCCCAATGGGGTCTCTTTGTAATCACCTTAAAATTATCAATAAAACCAGCTTCTCTTCACAAGTTTCCCAATTAGACACAACCTCAACCTTTACAAGACGAGGATGTGTCGTAATTGGAAGACAGGGAGAATTTGTTGGCGACTCCTATAGAGTAAGTTGTTATTAAAAAAAAATTAAATTAAATAATTATAAAATAAATTAATAGATTATTTATTTTTTGTAATACGCTCATGGAATGGGGGAGATGCGAGAGCGTTTAGTCGCAGGAAACGAAAATAAGATTTTTAAACTTTTTATTTTATTTTATAATATAATAATTTTCTTTACGTAATATACGTTATTTGTTGACAGATTTACAGGTTCTTTGTTGAGAAAAGGTCTAGTTCTGATGAAACCATTCGATCATCCGCAAACTAACTTCATTAACCGATCTACTATCACCTTACCGATTGGAGAGTGGAAATGAGAGCGCATTTCTACGGACTTTATTTTAGGGTTACCTAGAACTCATAGTAATCATGATACGCTTTGGCTGATCGGTTACTAAAGTCAACTCATTTCCTATCGACTAAAGTTCTATTTTCCATTGATTGAGAAAAGAGCTAATCAATATTTGATTCTTCATGTATGTGCACAATAAAGAGAAACAAAATAAATTGAAAAAACTATATTTGACATAAAAAAAAAAAAGAAGGAAATATGCCTAAAGAAAGTATGGTGTGTACACAATCTGTAAGCATGATAAGTTAAAAATGCATGTGTATTCAATAGATATGAAACTACCTAGTCTGTATTTCGTTTTTTTTTTATCAATGAACATCAAATGAAATCACTATATTGAAATAAAGTCAATATAGAAAATAAAAGATGGAAATGAAAGACTACATACTACATACTACATGATGAAGAAAAATACTATGAAAAAAATAAAAAGACAAACTATAAAGATAATAATCAAAAGAAAATGGTGAGGTAAAAAATACCTCTTTGTTGCTTGAAGTTGTTAGACTCTCTTAGATGCTTCATTTTTATCCTCCTTTTCTTGAATGAGCTACTAGATAAGTTTATATTTTTGGGAGATTTTCTAGCTTAATTCTAAGAATTTTCTAAGGAGAATGAGGAAGAGTTTCTCTAAGGCCTAAAAGGAAGGCTTGAAGATGTGTGGAGATGAGTGATGAGTGGGGTATTTATAGGCTAAGGGTGAATGTTTTGGGTTACTTTTGGGATTTCGAAACGGGTAATTTGGTATTTTGGGTGAGATAAGGTTCCAAAATAAGCTTTAACACTTTCAATGATGAATAGATTAAGGATAAAAGTGTAAATGTATAAGGGTTAGGTGAGGATAATTGATATGGGTGGATGGTATATGTGGTAATAAATAGTAGATGTATTTGTCTTTGAACCTCAAAAGGGTAAAAAACTTAGGATGGTTGTGTGAATTGATGGGTCAAAGACCAATGACCAATATTAATCCCAACTTAGAATATTTACCACATCTTTCTTGTGTTATAATAAGAAAAATGCCAAACGTGTGATTATTTGGACTATGTGGTGAGTATGATGGAGGTGGCTTGGATTTATCTTTTTGTGTTTTTTTTGGGTCAATTATTTGGATTATGTGGATTTTGCTTATTTAATGGATTTGGATTGTAGATTGGGGTAAACAAGAACATGGGCAAAGTGTTTGGACTTTATGGATTGGGTTACACCAAAATATGGATTTTTGTTTAATTAAAAGGCCAACTAATAGAAAACCCATTATTGACACATTTGACCAAATTGACCATTGTAATGGTAGAATTTGAATTTTTGATCCGATGAGTGTATTTGGTTAGTGGGAAAGCTTGGGAAATGAAAGTATTTAGCTACTTTCCTATGCTTTTTGGGTGTGATGATGGGAAAACGTGAAACCAACTGGAAAATACTTTTCCAAACCATCTTAAATTTCGGTCAAACACTTTATTTCTTTTCCCCCCAAATCGATAGGGAAACATCGGAAAGGAAAATTAACTTTTGTTTAGTTTTGATTAAATTAATTAATTAATATTATAATTTATTATAAAAAATTTAACTAATGAATTATTTATACATAAATTAATTTTTTATAAATGGGGTACATTTTTATTGGGTACCCATCGGGTATACCCGCATATACCCGAATATTAACAGGTCCCATCTTCTATAGAACCAAAATCGCACTGATTATGATGAGGGTTTATAAATACGGAACCAAATCTTCTAAATGGGTTCGATTCTATCGAGTTTTTCAGGTATCGGGTACATCCCATTTTAATTTTTTTTTTAACTATAAATCGTTGAATCTTTTTTAACTATGAGTCCTTGGAAATAAATATTATATATATATAAGAGAGAGACAGAACTAAAACGTATGATAGAATAAACTTATCAGTAAAAGATTTATGAATGATTCTTTAGATTGGAACTAACAAGACAGAACCACCAAGACAGAACAAACTTGCGAAGAGAATTCATATATTAAATAGTTATGATCAAGGTGAAATTGAAACCAACAAGAAAATCGGAGTAGAAGAATTGAGACCACAATCAATTTAATAAGCAATGAACCTCCAAATGTCTTAATATTCGAGGAAGCAACACTCTCTTACTAGAGATGCTACAAAAACAAAATGGAAAATTGAAAAGAAGTTGATTCAATCGAGATAAAAAGATTAAGCCTCTATAAGAAAAACCAGAGTAGAAGAATTGAGATCTCAATCGATTTAGTAAACAATGAACCTCCGAATATTAATATTCGAACAGAAGCAGACATTTATATATAAAACTGTTAGAGATGAAGCAGACATTTATATATAAAACTGTTAGAGATAGTGAATGGCTCATATTCACTTAATCTCTAGATCCAAAGGGAGGGTCCTGAGGGGCTCATGGGGTGGTTCACTATATTACGAATGTATTCATATTGATTGTAATTGTTGAGGTGTTTTAATTAGATGCAAAGCTAAGGGAGCATGGTCCCACAAAATTTTGAAAGCCCCACTCTTATATGCATTAAATAATGCCACTCTACTTATCTTGAGTAGAGTGGCATTACATGGTGCCCACCAACCCCAAAAGTTGGCATCAGTTTTTTCATTTTAGTTTTTTAATTACCATCTTACACTGACATATTTAAAAATTATAATCTTTCTACCATCACAAAAAAAAATTTCCCTTTTCTACTTTTTAGTTTTTTTAAAACTACTAGTTTAGATTAGACTTATAGATTTCACAATTACAACCTTATATTTATTTTCATACATTTTAAAATTATAATCTTATACCCATTTTAATTTACTTTTAGGGAAAATTACCAATGTCTTACTTTTCATAAATTCTTGTCAAATGGTATATTGACCAACCTTATTCACCTCTCAAGTATAGAAAAACTCAATTAATTTCCTTTTGATCCTCTGCCATATGTCAGAGGACATGTCGGGTATTGTTTAATGCATTTACTTTTAAAAAAAAACTGAAATCCCTAATCTACCCTCCTACATTTTCCCTTCTCTTTCGCCCATGCTCGTTTCTAATCATCTTCTATGATGAGATTGTCTTCTCCGGTAACTTCTATATTAAAAAATATGAAACATAATAAAATTTATTAGATTATCTTATCTTTTTTTTAAATTTATTTATTATCACTTTTAATTATATCAAAATTATATTAGATCTCCCTAAAGGATATTATTATATATAAATTTTAAAGTAAAATGAACTTTATAAATTGAAATATTAACAATATATTAACACATTTTATTTAAAAATAATAAAAAATTTGGTAACTTAAGTATCAAAAGCTAGTTATTGTATTTTTAATAAAAATTTGTTAAATTTTTTAATATATAAAAAATTATTAACTAATTAGAATCTTGAACTTATCTTTTATTTTAAACCTGTCGTGTAAAGATTACCTCAATATTATCTATAAATAAAAATAAAATAACATTATCCTAATATCATTATAATAAGAGTATAAATAAAAAGATGTTATTACATATAATTTTTAAAGTAAAGTTAGCTGCATAGATTGAAATACTAAAAATATATCAACACAATAAAAAAATTAATATATGGCAGCTAGTTGTAATAAGCTAATTATTATATTTTAAATAAAATTCATTAGATTTTTTATTATATAAAAAAATAATTATCAACTAATTAGAATCTTAAACTCATTTTTTATTCTAAACTTGTCATGTAAAGATTACCCTAATATTATTTAAAAATTAAAAATAAAATAAAATTATCCTAATATCGTTAGGATAAAAGTATTTTTCAACTATCACGGTCATACTTTTTGTTGCAACAGAACGATCGTGTGGCACCCCAACTTTCCTCAAGTTAAGGCCACCTGAACCATCCGAAGCTAAACCAACTCACAAACACACCCAACACGATATCACGACAGGATATGACTCGCTACGAGTCCCGCACGCCAAGCCTATCTTGATCAGCCCGCAAGCTATTTGATTGCGCTAGCAAGTGCTCGCCCCACTCATAGTGTCTCATTGTCATCCGGGTCTAGTAGCATTTTTAATTAGAATGTTAATTTTTATAATTAGTTAGAATCGTGATTTTTATAATTTCTTTACTTAGATTTTTTAAATCTATTAGATTCTAGATTTTAATATTTAAGATTTTGATTTCTTTTATTAGTTAGATTCTTTAATTTTAATCCTTAAGAAATGTTACTGAAGAGAAACAATTTATCTATTCTTGGGTACTTGGATCTTTAAAAAAACCTCATTTTTGATTCAGGACAGCAAGCTGGAGAGCACTAGCAGCAAGGGCAATCGAAGGGCCTTCAATGCTATTGACTGGCCTAGATACAGAGCACACAAGCTTAGCCATATACATCCTCATGCGAGCTGTTGTTCTTGCATCACGTTGTGGGATAAAAAGCGACGGTTTGGACACATTTGCAAACCTTTGACTTGGGCCCATGGTGATATTTTCCTCATGTGTCTCTCGTCTTCACAAATTTTGTATGCATTCCTTTTGCACAAATCACTCTTGCTCAAGATATTTTGGTTTTGTAGTAGATGGGCTTCTGTTTTCTGAACAATTTTTTTTGTGATGAATAAGTTTCGATTTTCTATGCAAGTGGAAATTAGCTCTGTCTTCCAAGATGTTGTAAATTGTAAATGGCTGGTTAATTTTATTTTGGAAGGAAAATCCAATCCTATTTTAGAATCTCTTTGTTTTGTCTTCTCAACCAGCTAAAGGTTGATGGCACAACCCTGACTGTAGGGTAAACTGATAAAAAATGTCCATGAAGTTGGTGACCATGTTGATACTTAGGTGCGTAAGCAGGTCATGATCCCATAGTATTTAAACTCGGTATCGGATCGGGGATCGGCCGATCCAAAACATTTATATTACTATCAAAAGCAAATATTGCTTTTAAGAATATTTCAGTACATTATTCTTTTTTTTTAAATAATAAATTTTAACCAATCATTCAAAATTAGTTGTCTACAACCAATTACATTTAAATTTTTATTTTTAAAATTAAAAAGTCTTAAAAAGTATGGGTCCTACAAAGTTCAAACCCAAAATTCTCTATGGGTCCATTTGGATCGCAGGAATTTAGAGATGGGAATTGGAATTGGCAGGTGTGAATTTCAATTCTTGCGTTTGGATGACCAATTCACATGAAAATTATAAATCAAGTGTGCATTCTAATACCACACAATTCCCACAGTTCTTCAAAATTGTTATTCAGAGGGGGGGAGGTGTTTATTGTAATTCCAATGTATGTGAGAATTTAAAATAGGATCAACTCCACTTACACCCCACCACCACCACCACCACTTCGCCACCGTCACCACCAACCCGCCACATTCACCACCATCCCACCACCACCACCACTTCACCTTCACCACCACTACCCCACTACCACCACCACCACCACTCCACTACCACCACCACGCCACCTTCACCACCACCACCATGCCACCTTCACCACCACGCCACTTTCACCACCATCACCACCACCATCCCACCACCATGCCACTTTCACCACCACCACCTCAAATGTAATTTCCAACAAATTCCAGTGTCAACCAAACACCAAAATTGTAACATCTGTGAATTTAAAGTCATATGCATTGCAATTCTTATGCATTGTCATTCTCATGGCTATTTGAATTCATACGATCTAAATGGACCCTATATCTTTTTCAAAACCCACGTTTCATTACTTCTCTCATTCCTAAAATATCTCCCTAATCCCCTATCAACCTACCTAATTAATAGGTTTTTATCAACTTAATTAATATATTTCCTAAGAAATTAACTTACCTAATTAATATAATTAGGTTTCCTAAGAAACTCAAATTCTTTATGAAATCCCACTCCCAAAACGCAACTATCTCAAACCTCTCCTCTCTTTTTGCCGCTCGTCGCAGCTAGCCGATAACCTAGCAAGTATTTTCTTTTAGCAATGGGTGGCTTTGTACGCCAACTGAAAGAAAGGTGACTAATTTTAATCGATTGACATGTTCTTTCACAACCAATTGATATCAAATGTTAATCCTTTCAGCTTTGATACCCTAACATCCTTCTTTCCTTCTTATTCAAAGATTTAGAACAACATACAAAACCACCTACTATTTTAATCACCAAGATCTAGCCACTTCACCTTTGATTTAGCTCTAGAAATGTAGTTGCTATCCTATAAACAAAGAAATTTTGAGATTAAAATATGTCACACGGCACGATCTCACAAGGTGGACACCACTTAAAGATAAGACTCCTCAAATAAGAAAATTGAATCTTTGACTTTGGAAAAGAGCTACGTAAATTGCTCTTGATGCGTACCACAAAGAATTATCTATTAAATCTTGATAATTCTTAATAAATAGAGAGTTATGATTAAATTTGGATAATTCTTGATAAATATGAACTATCTCCAAAATTGATGACAATTCTCTACTAGTAGAGATCAAATACACCTCTACTCACTCTACATCTATAAATAAACGGGGACAAAAGCTAAGCCAAAGTGATTAAACTCAAGAAAGAAAGATTAAGGAGAAGAAGCTTTTAAGCCTTCCTGGTATACTACCTTGAAGATCTGAAGACTTGAAATTCTAAAGTTGCATTCAATCCTGAAGATAAAGCTCTCCATCTCTGAATACGCTCAAAGACCCAGAGATCTACACCAAAGTTGAAGCTTTCGATCCACATCTTCCCTACAATTTCGTTATTGGATTATATATTAAACTTACCACCTTCCTGATCGCTGCAAAGGAGATCAAGGAAGATCAAATCAACCCAAGAATAAATTGTTACAGCCCTTGGATTGAATATCCTGAAGAGAAGAATTAGAGGATATTTTCTTTTGTACAAAGAAAAGCTCTAGAGATTGTGATCTCCCATTTTTAAATCTCTACAAATGGATTTCATATCTCAGATCTTGTTCGTTGATTTTTAATAAACAAAATTTGTGTGTACATATCCTACACTAACAATATGGCTCAACAACTATTAACAGTTTAACAACTGCTAATTTGAAACATGTTTATGCAACCAAAGATCATGTGGTAAAAGCAGCAAACTTTTCAATAGATTGAAGTCACTATAGAGAAAGAACGATATAGGGGAATGAAAACTAATCGTCTATCATAAATGTATAGGACATCCAATAGAGAGGAAGACTGGTTTTGTCTTCTCATATCCACTAATTGATTTAAATCAAATCAAATTAATTTTTACAATTAAATTAAACAATGGGCAAGTTTCTCCATTGGTAGAGAGTGGTACATAGCCATAAGACAATCTTTTTCAATCAACAAATCAATTCATGGAAAATGCAAATAATTTATGTGAAGATCAATGAATACATAAACAACATACTCAGATTAATGCAAGAAGAATATAACGGAGAAAACTGGTGAAAAAAAACAACTACAAGCTCTGTAGAAAAAAAACATTTCCCTCAATATTTTGTGATGAAGATTCTTCTTCAAGTTGAGAGAGATGACCTACTATAAATTAAGTATTTATCACTGAAGTCTTAGTAAAGAAAAAAAAACACCAAAGACTTCTAAACAAGAGAATTGAAACTTTTACAGAATACTAAAATCATAAATTGAAAGGTGAATAAAAAAAACTACCACAGAGAAGAAGAGAAACCTTTAAAGAGAAGGTGGGTGATGTGAGCTAAGAGAAGTAAGTACAGGGAGATAAAAAAGAAAGAAAAACATTTAGTAACTTTAATATGTTATTGTGGGATTCCAATATTCACTCCAATACTGAAATTAATTTTCTATACAATCTCACAGTCCTAGATCAGCATTACAGTATCAATATTTAACTTGTACGGAAAGATGTGTAAAACATTTACATGGTTTGTAAGAGAGAAAACAAACTAAGCTATAGCGCATTCCCAAACCATTCATGCATCTTGAATCCATATCTCACTGTTCTATCATTATCAAGGCCTGCAAAGGCAATCTTGTTTTTTGTGGGATGGCATGATACAGAGATGACGGGATCAGTGTGGCCTTCAAGTTTGTGGACCATAGCTTTCCCTTGGAGATCCACATATAGACACAACATTCCTCCAAACCACTAATAATGAACTTCCAAGCAATATAGATGTAAAATATTGTAAGATATTGTTGTTTACATGAGATTAAATAAGACTAGAGAAAAAGATGAGTGTTGAATTACAATATCAATGCAACTTGTAATCAGCTTTATTATACAAGACATTGAATGAGATATTTTAAGAAAAATAATAAAAGTTTTAGCAAAAATAAGCGGGTCAAGACAAGTCAAACGGACTAAGGCGGGTTGGGTGCGAGTTTGACTATTTCAACATAATTATTAAACCGACAGATTTAAGTTGAGTGCTAAACCGTTAATACCCTATCAACCCGACCCAAATATGAACCCACCCAATTACCACCTCTATCTATGGGCAAACAATAAGCTCTTCTTGGCGTCACCTCCTTTGTTTTTTTTTTTTTTTTTTAATGTTTCTTAATCTTTAATTTCTTATATCTCCAATCGCTTATGTATGACCTGCAAACTGAGAAGTGTCTTTCATATAGAGAAGTGTGGCATACGCTTGAAACAAGAATCCTATGAGCTCCGGCATTCAAGAATGAAATCAAGTTTTCCAAGAGTTATGAGTAGGTTTTATGGCTTCCCATCCCGTGCACACTAAAAGAATATATATGCTATATTAGTTTTTTTTTTTTTGGTCTTAACCACGTGGTGTCCCCACACCCACTTAGGTGTGGGACTAATCTACATTCAGGGTGAGAGCATTAAAGGTAAATCCCTAGCTATGAGTGCTTCTAGTGGGATTCGAATTCCAGACTTACCTCCGGAGACACCGACTAGAGCCCAGCTTGCTACCAACTTAGCCACACATCGATGGTTTATCTGCTCTATTAGTTGCATGAATAAGAAACCTACCAAAAAAATTGATAATAATAAGAAACCTACTACAAACATAACACCCAAATGCTACAAATAACCTAAGAATTAACTGATTGGAATGCTCCAACCATTTTATAGGAAATGGTTGGAGCATAAGTTATTGAAAAGGAAGATCCCAACTTGAATAACCAAAATAGCTTGTTATGTTAGTTTTTATTTATTTTCATTAATCAAATCCTATTTTTGAACCAAATACGAAGTATCCAATTATGTAATAGGTATGTATGATTAGAAAAAAGGTTTTTTAATTTTTTTTTTTTTTTTTTAAGATTTAGATAAACCTTTTCAAACCTAACGTAGATAGATGATTTAATTTTTTTTTTTTTTTAATTATTAAATAATTATTTGTTTGTGATATAATTGTT
>JAUPMG010114538.1:0-11925 GCA_031762675.1 Pachysandra terminalis | reverse complement strand
AAAAATACCCCCATAACATAAATAATGCACATACAATCACATAGATAACTCCAATAATTTATTCATATATTATAACTAGGAAAATAAAATACT
This sequence comes from Pachysandra terminalis, assembly GCA_031762675.1. Classification (NCBI taxonomy): domain Eukaryota; kingdom Viridiplantae; phylum Streptophyta; class Magnoliopsida; order Buxales; family Buxaceae; genus Pachysandra; species Pachysandra terminalis. Next base: position 11,832 of record JAUPMG010114538.1, on the reverse strand, counting down.
TTCAAAGGTTCAGGTCATTACATCACCCGACCGAACACGCTTCATTTACAAAAATCACGTACTCATGTCTATGTTGTCTGTAGCTGCTCGATTGACCAAGAGATTCGTTTGGTCGACTGAGAAGGACCTCCGGTTGATCCTTTGATCAACCGAGACCTCTCCGGTTGCAAACGCATGCTCTCTGCTCTAGGCATGTTGGGTCGACCGAATAATCTCCTCTGTCAACCGAGATGGCAAATCTGGGTTTTTTAAATCTGATTCTCAATCCGATTATAACCAATTCTAAATCTCTTAGACCCATCATTGTATAGGTATTAATTAATAATAATTATCACCCAAAAAATGTTGATCTCAATATATGGTTGTACAAACGATCATCTCTTAATCATTGATGCAACCATGCATTGTACATGCTGTTTTTTGCAAAATAGCAATTATGTTGCTTCTTAGATGAGGTTTCTTTAAATATCTTAGTCCAACAAAGATGAATCATTGCGACTCTAGTACCAGTGAAGGATGTAGATGAACTGGATCACATACCTCGATGCACACGAACCCGATTTCGCAATGAAAGATCTCTATCGAATTGGATGTCGTCCCACATCGATGTATGTGTGATTACTAGAACCACACAAGGATGCCCGTACGCAATCGACCTAGGGTTGTGGTATGGAACCCTAGTAGCAAGCATAGATCTCAAAGGAAGGTAGAGATGATGAAAGTAAGAGAGTCTCTTAAAATGAAGTCTCAACTCAATCATGGACTCTCTTCTAAACAATTGGAGAAATACCAAGTCACACTTGGTCCCTCACCAAGCATGGACGTCTCATATAGTGTGGGAACTCAGATCAGCCCAACCAGGCGAGCCAACTAAGTCGACCCAACACTACAGTCCAACAACATGCTTTGCAATTTGTTCTTAACTGTCTAAAATTAAGTTTATATTAAAAAAAGAAAAAAAAGGGAAAGAAATTGGCTAAAATTAAGTCTATATTAAAATACTATAAACAAAAAAAGAAGTGAATTTAATTTGGCAAAATATCCAAAATTTTGGCCCAAAATATGTAGAAATTTCAGCCCTTTATTTCGTTCAATTATTTTAATCAAAAATTTACTTTTCACCGAAATTTTGGATATTTCAGTTTCATTTGTGCCTCTGAAATCCTTGAAATTGTCAAAATTTTAAACTATGATTCTTCCTCCCACTCCGGTGATCCAAAGAGCACAAGCAAAAGTGTAGTAGAGGAACAAGTGGGTAATGTCCTCAAGAGGACAATTACATAGAACACAGCACTCCACCAGTCGCGCATGGAGCAAGTCATTTGTACTCTCGAGTCTCTTCCTCCTCCTGGTCTAAGTATTTTCCCAAAATCTCTAGTGGGGTGGGGGGTTACACTCCTCTCCCAGACTCCTGTATGACGTAAACCATATTTTTGAAGTGTGGTGAGTCAGTTGCATTTGCTGGGATGTGATTGAAGATAGAGAATTTTGAAATAAACTTACCCATCTTTTTCCTTACATTTCCTTCACTCCAAATATCCTTAAGGCACTTCTGCCTTGAAATAGATGACTGGGTCTATAAGTGGAGGGGGCATCTTACTCTTAACACTCTTACTTCGCTCGAATGGTGGTACTAAACGTGGTCTAGATGCAGTACCCTCTCCTAGCCCAGATGGCCCAGCCCCTGATGGCACAGACCCCAATGTCCCATCCTCTGATGGCCTAGCCCCTGATGGCACAACCCCTTACGGTCCAACCCCATAAGCCCTCTGTCTCTGCTCCTCTTCCCTCTCATACTGAAGCTGCATGGAGGTCTGGTAAGGACCGCGGAATTGTAATCGCTCACAGACCCAAATGACATCAACTAGATAGGGAGTGTCGTCATCATCCCAATCACCCTCATCATCATCATCATCATCGTCATGCACTAGTATACTTGGTGGTTGCTTCAAATTTTTCTAGTACTCTCCTTTTGTTCCTTCTAATTTTTCCTAATGTACCCCTAACCAATAATTGATCTGCCATCAGTTTCTTTACCTCGGGAGGCACCTTTGGACAATTAACTACATTCTTGTAACCGTGTGCCAAGTGTTGTTTCAACCTCGAAACCCCACCACTCTTCGTTATATCCCAACAGTACTTGCATTGGGATTTGTTTTTATCATTCCCGTACATGGTCCCACGCTGCCATCCTATCTTTGACCTCCCAGTTGATGTCATCTCAGATGAACCTATAGCAAATAACAACATAGAAAAAGTCATAAGAACTCAAGACTTTAAACAATCTAATTCTTTTATGTTCTACTATTTTTCCTATATTTTCTGTTTTTTAATCATTTTTATATATTTTTTAATATTAATTACACTAACTAATAATTTTATAAATTAATCAAAGTATATTTCAACTCATAAATTATTAAGGTTTAGTAATGACACTCGCAAACGGCATAGAATTGTAGATTGGGATTCGATTTGTGTTTTTGTACACAAACCGAATGAAATCCCACTTGTTTTGGGGAGAAATCTGAAAAAATAGGAAGAATGAGAGAAGTTTTGAGAGAGATGAAGGTTTTAGGGGAAAGCTGCTTGATTTGGGGTAGATTTTCCCTTTAAACCACGACAAGTCGCCCTTGTCGAGAGACACGCGCGACATGTCCTAGTTTTTCCAAGTATACCCTTGTTTACTGGTTTCGGCGACATGTCTCTGAAACCAGGAAATTCTTATTTCATACAGTGATGTCGCTCCGAAACAAGGGTAAAGCGATTTGTACCCTGGTTTCGTGTCGCCCACCTCGAAAATGGCCACATGTTGGCGACATTGTAAACATTGGTCTAGCATGCCATCTCAATGAATCAGAAATAATAACATCATCATCATGGGAAGTCAAATTAGAAACCAAATTTGCATCACTTGTATTAGTAATTTCAAGTTTAAATAACCCATCAGGAATAAATCCTCTACCATATAAAACTGACTCTAAAGAAACGGAGAAGCAGTCTTTACTGCAAATTATAGAAAAACCTAGTCTAAGTAACTCAACTACTGAGATGAGACTACAATGAATGACGGGCGCATAGAGTACGTTATGAAGCATCAGTGTGTGGCTTTCTCGCGGCTTCAGCATATACATGCTCAACTCCTAGCATATCTACGTTGGTACTATTCCCCATGTATACTTTTTGACTCCATGTTGGTATTCGTCTATAATCCACGAACCCATCTCGCTCTCTGTTTTTGTTCTACTCGCTCCGGAATCTACAATCCAATCAGAACTAGACTGAGAAAATAGTACAACAGTGAAAACGATGTAACAATATCTAGAGGTTAGGTCAATTTGTACCTACTTCTGCTCAATGCAATCATGAAGCAAAGTGTCCGAACTTATCATAGTTGTAGCATATCACCTTGGACATATTTTTCTTTCCACCTCACTTCCCTTGGTACCTTTGCATGTCTTAGGCGCTTTCTTAGTTGTTTCTCTCTATTGGGGTACCTTACCCTTGCGCTTGCGCCTAGACCTGGATGTTTTTCGCTTCCCTGGTTCGGTTAAGAGCACAGTGCAATTAGAACTTGCAGTCTGATGCTCTACCTCGAGTTCAAGGTGATGTGCCAAGTCATTGAACGTTTTAATGTTCGCCTTGTGATTCATAGTGAGCTTCATGTGCTCCCAAGAGTCAGGTATAGATCTCAGAACAACGAGAATCTGTTGCTCATCAATCAGACTTTTCCCAACGACTTTCAGATCGCGTATCATATATGACATCTTCCTAAAATGCTCAACCATGTTGACGCTGGCATCTATCTTGTAGGTCTCAAACTTCATCATCAGTGTATGTAATATAATGGCCAAGGTACCAACGAACGTGAATTGCAGTGTGTTTCACATCTCTAGTGCAGTCATATGGGCCTTGAATTCGCCAATAAGATCATTTTGGATGATGCTCAGCATAGTGAAGTGTGCACAATGATCCTTTTTTGCCATTTCCTGATACACTTCAATATCTCTACAATGCTGGGCACTGGTTACCTCCTCAGGATATGCTAGGCTATTTGATAAAGTCTTTAGGGCCTCAGACTTATCGAGGAGATATTGGATCTTCCTATGCCAAATGCCATAGTTCTTACCATCCAATTTCTTCCCCTTGTCCAGGTTAGCTACTATACTCATAGCGGTCGTATCGCTACAATTAAATTGCACATTTAATTAAAATCTCATATACACACACATTATTGATTTTACATCATTATTTAGGACTAAGCAATAATATTAATCTTTTATTTATCAGATCAAAAACACACTAGACCACAGGTCGTAATGCATAATCATCACCAATACAATAAACTTTTAGTACTAATTTTAATCCCTAATATGCAAAATCCATCTAGAAAAATATTTAACCTCAACTAGGATTTTATTCACATGTTAATCTCATATTTATCATGCAAATAAACTAATTAAATCATGCCACAATACTATAATATATAATATAAAAGGGCACAAACTTTCGGGTCCCTCGGTTGACCGAAAGTTCCTATTCGATCGACCGAGGAGGGTTCGGTTGGTCCTTCACCCGACAGAACACGCTTCGTTTACAAAATACTCAGGTCTATGTTGTACGTCCGTAGCTGCTCGATTAACTGAGAGGTTCGTTCAATCGACTGAGAAGGACCTCTGGTTGATCCTTTGATCAACCAAGACCTCTCCAGTTGCAAAAACATACTCTCTACTCTAGGCATATTGGGTCGATTGAATAGTCTCTTCTGTTGACCGAGAAGGAAAATTTGAGTTTTTTAAATTTGATTCTCAATCCAATTAAAACCAACTCTAAATCACTTCGCCTTATCATTGTTTAGGTATTAATAAACAATAATTATCACCCCAAAAAAATGATGATCCCAATGTATGATTGTACAAACGATCATCTCTTAATTGTTGATGCAACCATGCACTGTACATGATGTTTTCTTTGCAAAATAGCAATTATGTTGCTTCTTAGATGAGGTTTCTTGACATACCTGAGTCCAATGAAGACGAATCATAGCGACTCTGATACCAATGAAGGATGTAGATGAACCAGATCACATACCTTGATGCACACGAACTCAATTCTGCAATGAAAGATCTCTATCGAATCATATGTCGTCCTATGTCAGTGTATGTGTGATTACTAGAACCACACAATGATGCCCACATGCAATCGAGCTAGGGTTGTGGTATGGAACCCTAGTAGGAACCTAGATCTCAAAGGAAGGTAGGGATGATGAGAGTGAGAGAGTCTCTTAAAATGAAGTCTCAACTCATTCTTGGACTCTCTCCTAAACAATTGGAGAAAGTCCATGTCACACTTGGTCTCTCACCAAGCTTGGACGTCTCATATAATGTGGTAGCTCAAGTCAAGCCAACCAAGTCGACCCAACACTATAGTCCAACAACATGCTTTGCAATTTGTTCTTAATTGGCTAAAATTAAGTCTGTATTAAAAAAAAAAAAGAAAAAAAAAGAAAGAAATTTGCTAAAATCAAGTCTATATTAAAATACTTTAAATTAAAAAAACGAATTTATTTCGGCGAAATATTCGAAATTTCGGTTCAAAATATGCCAAAATTCACGGAATTTCAGCTCTTTATTTTGTTCAATTATTTTAATCAAAAAAATTACTTTTCACCAAAATTTCGGTTATTTCAGTTTCGTTTGTGCCTCTGAAATACTTGAAATTGGCAAAATTTTAAACTATGATTCTTCTGCCCACTCTGGTAAGCCAAAGAGCACGAGCAAAAGGGACTAGAGGAAGAAGTGGGCAACGTCCTCAAGAGGACCATTGCATAAAACACAGCACTCCACCAGTGCACCTAATCGCGCAAAGACAAATCATTTGTAGAGATACCATTCATAGCACATTTCCATATGAGGAAATGAACATGATAGGTGCCAAATGACAAGCCAAACAAACCGAATTTAGATGAAATCACCTTATCTAAGGAAACTAATTTTATACCTGATCAAGATTTGTTATGTGCCTAGGCACCATTTAAATCAGCACAAGATCTCAAATTCATTCATAAATATCATCCAAATGTATGGTGATGAATGGTGTCTAGGTAAATTAAAAAAATAAAAATAAAAATAAAAAATTCACCTTAAACAATTACTAAAAATAAAGTGGACGAGGCAAAGGGTGACAGTTACCATTGTCAGCTTCAAAAAAAAAAAAAAAAAAAGACAGTTCCCTGTCAATGAGTGTTATCCAATCTCCCTTTAATGCTTCAGGGGCAAGTTTGAGAGAGAGATGTTTTTGAGTGTGACGCTGCGTCATTCTCTTTGTTCAACCTCACTAAGAACATTCCAGAAACTGAGAAGTGTGATGTTGCTTCTTTGTAACTGCTTGAAAAAGAGAATCAAAGACTTAAGTCGTCTCTACTCTCTCGTACTTCGCCACTTTTGTTCTAAAGAGAAAGAAAGATCTCATGTGTAAACGTGTCATTTGCTCGTACGATATAACTGAAAGAGAGTTGTTATGGACCCACTATAAATAGATATACGGAGTAGTAAGCAGTCTTCGACATCAATCTGTAAACGTGTCATTTCAACGGCGGATATGTGTTTTGATCATAACAAGAAGATATGTGTTTTGATCATAACAAGAAGATCTTTGAGGTCATCATTTGACTTAGATAGAATGCTCTCAGCCGTTTGATTCTTTAATGTACAACTTCCATTCCATCTATTATTCAGCAGTATAGAGCAAGCCTTGTGTCCCAAGAATACTTGGAGGGTGGCGCATGTTAGCTGATTGCGACAATATTCTCTTGGTGCAAGTTAGACAGACGCGTCATTTATCTATCGATCATTGAGGAGAAAGTTAACGCGGGAGAAGATGAGGGGAAGAAAGTAATGCTCTAGGCTGCGACTCGGTGCGGGTCGATGCTAACCCAAAATCAAACCGAATTAGTAAAGGTTAATCCAAACCTAAAAATGACTTTCAACTCAAGCTTAAGTTAATTCGAGTCCAAATTGTCGAGCCCATAGGAGCTATTTTAGTAGACTGCGTTTGGCCTGGCTTGTGTTTATGGATAAGCACTCGTTGAATAAATTGTTCAATGGGAGCACTTATTCACAACAACAATAAATTGCTTATTTTAAAAAAATAGCGTTTGGTAAATATATTTATTTAAGTGCTTATGAAAGTTTAGGGGTAAAACAAGTATTATAAAAATGTTACTAAAGTTTAAAACTAAAATTTATTTAAGTGCTTATAAAATTTTAGGGATAAAATAAGTAATTTAAACATATGATTAAAGTTGTGAAATAGCTTTAAGGCATAAGAGCTTAGAAGACGTTGCTCTCACCAGCTTCTCCTTATGGGTAGCCTTCGTTTAAGGTTTACGGGTAAGCACGAACCCATAAGTGCTACCAAACACATTTAATTTTAAAAAGTGCTTCTATAAGCTATAAGCAACAATAAATACTTATAGAAGCTGAGCCAAACGCAACCTTAGTGTCAGCCAAACCCAATCACACCCACGCTCAGCTCATAGTTCAAATCTAGAAAGATGGTTTTCTGAACCAATCACTTTAATGTTGTAGTTTTGTTTCAATTTCATTAAATAATAACGTGGGCGTTAGGGGTGGCAATGGGCCGGGTGACCCGCCCAACCCGATCAGCCCAGCCTTATGATTGTGCAGGCTTGGGCAGGGGTAAGTAGCACGTAGGGTCGGGTCGGGTTGAAATTTAAGGCCCTTTTGATTTTTTAGGTTGGATTCGGGTTCATTTTAGATTGGTCCGATCTGACCCGACCTATGCATTACATTTAATTATTATTTTTCTATATTACATACGTATAAATTTTATATTATCAATACAAATGTATTATTTTCATTGCATAATCATACTATTTTATAGATTATTATACCATAAATCTTAAAACTTTTTAGGTTTTTATAGGTATTTATGAAATATTCTTGTAATTTATAGAATTAAATTTTAAAAAGTAAACCATTTAAATTTATAAGACCAGACCGGTCTCGAATTTGATGCATTTTAAAATACATTGGACTCGGGCTTACACCTTTGAGCCCGAAGATCAAACCGGGTCGAACTTTAACAGACAAGTAATATTATATTAGGTACAAACCCACCCGAACCCATCCAAGCCCGACCCGTTGTCAGGTCATCGTCAAGAAGACCTCCTTCTATAGAGTCAACATGCGGTCTCCTCGCTTAAATAGTAAGGTAAAGTCATTGAGACAAATGGTGACAGTTGTGATTGACAGTTAGTCTTATGTTCCAATCTCCATTCAATGCTTAATGGGCAAGGTTGTGATAGATATGTTTTTGTGTGTGACGTTGCACCATTCTCTTTGTTCAACCTCACTAAGAATATTCTAGAAGCTTAATCATCATCTTGAACATAGAGAGGGTTACTATTCCTTTGTAACTGCTTGAAAAAGAGAATCAAAGACCACAAGTCATTACATTTGAGTCGTACTGGTCCTTTCTTTGTCAGTTGTGGACCCACTTTAGAGTTACCGAATACAATAAATAGATGGAGTAAGCATCTCTTTGATCAGATGGGATGCTCTCAGCCGTTTGATTCTTAATGTACAACTTCCATTCTCATGTATTAACCAGTATAGAGCAAGCCTTGTGTCCCAAGAATACTTCGATTGACTAGCAACGTACATGGTCCGCGAAACATGGAATAATTTTCAGTGGAGTGGAGAGGTATAAAAGCTAGTGAGGGAGTGAGCAGCTCGAACTCACCTGCATTACGAACTCATTCTCTTGAAGTTAGAAATCTCCGAGCTTTTGGTTTCAGTTGAGACTATTCTCTTCATTCGTTTCTACTTATTAATTTCTTCTTTTGATTTTTGTTTGAAAACTGAAGGAGTTTCGACTTTTGCTTTGATTGTTTTCGATTCAAATTCAGTTTTTCTAGTGGCTTTTATGAATATTTTTTTGATTTATATGTAATGCTCGGTAGTTCAAATTGGTCTTCTGGAATTCTTCTTCTTGTTGATGCTTTTATGATCCGTGTTTAAGAGCCATTTTAGAACTTTAAGTGGTATTAATGGTCTGGATTCTTAGATTAGTTTGTACTTTGTTGATGACATTGATTCAAAAGGTTAATGAAATGTTGCATTTCTTTAACATGGGAATTTATCACTGTCATTCTCCTTCATGTTCTTAATTCTGGATGGACTTACTTTGGCTTGTACTGATTGTCATTCCCTCACCAAAGAATAGACAACAAATCCTAGATTCTTTATATTACTGATATGACCTCCTTATTGTTTAATTGTGGCTTGTATCTTGCGGTGTTATGTCGTGTGTTGCTTTCTTGGTATTTAGGTAAGATAACTATCCATAACTAACTGTTCTAAGACATGCTACTGGAGCACACATACTTCCATCCTCTCTTGCCTCGTTATTCGAATTTTTCACTAAATTTCAATGAGAATCTAGTCTATATACCAAGATATGAGATATCACAGTGTTAAGTATCGGCCAATCCCGAGTCGGATCGGACGATATAACTCGGGATTGGCTTGAGATGAGTCACGATCCTAAGCTGATCCCGAAAATTGCTAACGTTCTCTGACTTGATTTGAAACCGAGTCAGATCGTCTGATCCAGACAATCTGACTCGGTTTTGGGCGACTCGGATCGGAAGATCCATATTGGATCGTCCGAAACCCCAGAAAAAGTTGAGATCCAACTTGGTATCGGACCGAGACGATCCCCAATCAAATACCAAGTTTAAACACTATGTGAGAGATTCAGTAAGCACTTGTACACATGGTAAACTTATGAGAACATGTCGCATGACAGTCTGATGCATCATTATTCTTATTTCCTTCTCACTTTCTGTTCTTCTCTTAAATCATGAATTACCTTATAGGAGTAGAAAAATGAATACTGTGAATGACTTGTTGAAACTTTTTATGACTTGCAAGTTTCTCTTATCTGTTTTTGGGCTTGGTGGGGCAAAGCAGAGTAAAACCTATGCCACAATCTATTGTGGTTCTTGACAACTACCTCTATTTTCTGTATTATTATTATTATTATTATTATTATTATTATTATTATTAGGGAAAATTACACTTTGACCCCCTTATTTTTGAAAATTGCAACTAGACCCCTGAGGCTTTTGTAACTACAATGACACCTTTCCTCGGAAACCTCAAGGGGGTCGGTCAACTAACGACACTGAGTCATTGACTGATATACCCCTTATAAAGAATTGAACGACTTTTAGATAAAGTGAATAAACCTTAGGTCTAAAATACCCCTCTTAGCCTCTCGACTAAAGAGGGGTCTTACTTTACCATCTTTATCATTTTTGCTACTGTAATCTGTAAAACCTAACCGACCGTTGAAAACGATTCTCCATTTTCATCTCGGATCGGTCTGAACCTGAAGGTGATCTTGTTGGTTGAACGTATCAGTAGGTTATTTTTTACAGATTACAATAGTAAAAATGATAAAGATGGTAAAGTAAGACCCCTCTTTAGTCGAGAGGTTAAAAGGGGTATTTTAAACCTAAGATTTATCCACTTTATCTAAAATTCATTCAATTATTTGTAAGGGGTATATCAGTCAATGACTCAATGTCGCTAGTTGACTGACCCCCTTGCAACGAAGAGTGTCATTGTAGTTTCAAAAACCTCAGTGGTCTAACTGAAATTGTCAGATACCTCAAGGGGTCAAATTATAATTTTCCCTTATTATTATTATTATTATTATTATTATTATTATTATTATGTAGTTATTTGATCTGTTATGGGAATTTACAAATATTATTATATTTAGTGATTTTTGCAACTCATTACTGTTGTTGATTTGTATGCATATACTTGTATGAATGTATACTTATCAAAAGAAATATGTGAATGCATTCTCTTAATATAATTCCTTTCAAGACAGATTATGTAGGTTGATTCTAGCTTTCCTCATTATCTTGTCTTTCTTCTTCATTATTTCCTTAGTGGCTAAAGTTACAAGATTAATCAAAATGAGGATCTTGGATTATGAAAATAGCCATAACTGTGGAAAATGAGGAAAGTGACATTGCAGATGCCAACTACCATGAGGTTTTTATTTCTCTTGCTTTTCTCTACCTTTAATGTTTCTTCCCAACCCCAAAAGCAGAAAAAGTTTGAACTGTTCTGTTTCTCAATGTATGAGTTTCTAGCTGAACTGATGGATTCCCTTGGTATTTTATATATTGTCAAATTAAAAATGTCTTGTAGCCTTTCTGTTTACATTTGTCAATGTGTTTTCTTCATATTAATTTTGCTTATAGTGAAATGGAGTTTTATTGCTTCAGAGTGCTTGTTGTAGCCACTGTAGATTATATTTAGTGCAGTGTGTATATGAAGTGGAACTTAGTATTAGTAATTACTGACTTGTTTTTATCCCACGAGATTGCAGTTTACTTGGGTGAAGATGGGTAGGACGATTAAGGTTTTTGGATTTCCTTCTCATGTGACTGCGGAAGAGGTGAAGAAATTTTTGGAGAAATATACGGGCAAGGGAACTGTTTATGCTCTAAAGGTACGACAAGATAAAAAGAAAGGATCAGGAGCTTATGCTATTGTCCAGTTCACAACTCCTAAAAAGGCCAAACCTATACTTTGCTTGGTTCATAAGGGTGGTCTAAAATATTCGACTAATTCGAGTGTTAATCTGAAGGCTAAGAACGCAAAGTATGATATACAGAAACCTCTTACTCTAATGTTTGGTTTGGAAAACTCGACTCTGCATTTTGGCTGTCAGATATCAGATAATAAGTTTTGTGCTCTCTGGAAAGAGGTAGACGTTGAAGTAAAA
>JAUPMG010114527.1:0-11925 GCA_031762675.1 Pachysandra terminalis | reverse complement strand
AAATTAGGAGCACTTTAATTTAAATCCAACTGAATGACTTATTTTGATTTATCCAAATATCAAAATAAATCTAAAATATTAAATTAAATTAACACAACGATCTTTTTCAGTTCATGCCAGATAGGCTCCATGTCTCTACGATGCTGGACAGTGGTAATCTTCTCAAAATAAATTAGGCTATGTGATAAAATATTTAAGGCCTTAAACTCATCGATGAGATATTGGATCTTCCTATGTCATATGTCATAATTCTTACCATCCAATTACTCACCCTTGTTTAGATTAGCTACTATAAGATCATATCACTACAATTAAAGTGCACATATAATTAACATCTTATATACTCACATTATTGATCTTGCATCATTATCTAAGACTAAACAATAATATTAATCTTTTATTTATCAAATCAAAAACATATTATACCATAGGTCGTAGTGTATAATCATCATCAATATAATAAAATTTTAGTACTTTTTTTTTAATTCATAATATGCAAAAAGCATCTATGAAATAACATTCTCAATTAGGATACTATTTTTTAATACATAATAAGCAAAAACTATCTAGGAAACAACAAAATCTCAATTAGGGTATTATTTACATGTTAACCTCATATAATCGTGGAAATAAAATAATTAAATCATGCTTCAGATCTCTAACATATCATGTAAAAAGCATATATTTAATTAGAATTCAAAAAATTAAAATTAAATTTTGAATTCTTGATTTGTCCGATCAACCGATTGGTCCAGTCTGATCGACTGAATAGGAGTTTGGTTGGTCCTCTGATCGATCAAAAACTCTCGATTGGAAATTGCAGCAACTATAATCCTACGATCTGTAACTACTCGATCAACTGGGTGGTTCGTTCAGTCGACCGGGAAGGGTTCCGATTGGTAAATTTGATCGACCGTGATGTCACGCCTCGGATTCGAGATATTTGATTTCGAGGATCACAAAGTGCGACCTTCGGATCCAAACCCCTTGGATGTGGTCTACTAATCCATTGCAATTCGCAATGGCCAATCAGAGTAAAAACAAACTTTAAGCGGAAGTCTAATCATAAATAAAACCATCATTAAGTCTCAAAGTCATTCATCAAAGTTTCGAATCCAAAACAGAAGTAAACAAATCTAAACTTTCATCTAATCTATTACATCTCAATGTAACAAAATATGGAAAAACAAAAAATAAACAGCAACTAAGCATCCTATTCCATCTTGCGTCTTTCGCTCTAACTCATCTCCTTAACCTGTCAGGCGGATAGCACGCATAAGTGTGAGCTTTTAAGGCCCAGTTGGAACCAAAGTCTTATTCTCACATTATCAAAAATAATACCAACCACACACGCACATGCATCATATTAAACATTAATAGATACTTCTTATTCATGATAAGCTACCGTAATCCTTTGACCAACCACATGCTTTAGTAACATAATCACATCATATCAATCATGTTGTACATCATTAACATAATAATGTCTATTCACAAGTATCATTAAAATCATTCCATCTGAACACATGCATTGGTAATTCAGTCTCATCACTATATGAATATTAAGAACGGTAAAAAGAAAAGAAGAATATTATGATAAATGCAGAAAACATAGTGAATGATGAATGAATGAATGCTATGATGGTTAAGACAAACAATGCAACACACAATTTAAGAATGTAAATGAATGCTAATGAATGCCATTCCGATGATCGACCGGGTTTTCTAAGTAACTATTACTTGGTATTCCTCACTCACTCTCATCACATCACGTATCCTCACCTCCCACGTGTACATCGTGATTTTGTAGGATTTTCAACCTACGGGGCTCAATTTCCCTAACTCTTTGCTCTCCGCGTACATTTAGGGATTCAACCCAGGGAGAACTTTTTAGGGCGATTACCTACGTGCATTTAGGGATTTAAACCCAATGAGGCATTTTTAGGGTGATTACCCATCCACTACATCACATACATTCACAACACAAAAGAATTCTAGTAATATCCCCTTCCAGAAACTATCGATGCGCCCATACACACAGATAATCTGTAAGAAAATGTCACTAGTATTCCATTCAAGCAATTAACACCATATGTTCATTCATAAGCAATAGTAATAATAACATATGTATACATTCTTCACACACATATACAGTCCATCACTCTTATGCATATCTAATACATAGGTTGGTGTTACAGGGTTTACATCCCCAAACCAATTCATCTTTGTTCCACATGCATATCTCATACCACATGCTCATCACTAATGATGCAATTACACACATTCACACACGCAAGTATCAGTAAGAGAGTTCCAATGGTACCTTCTTTTGAACCTATCCATGCCCCCATACACACAGATAATCAGTAAGAAGAGTCGACTAGAACCTCCGACTAGACCCTATCCAGATATCACAACCATAAATCAAAACCACACATGCTTCACATATTTCAAGAATACCATCACTTCTCATATCATGCTAAATCAAGTATTATAATATCATTGATAAGTTCATAAGAAACTCACTAAACTAATTCCAAATCTAATATAACTTCACCGAACATCTAAGGTATCAATCAGTAACTAAATGGGGTCCAAACCCCAAACTTCAATTTTGGTCAGTGGGGTTGGTCGGGGGGCTGAGGTGTACCGTGGAAAACCAAGTAAGTCTCCCACAGGAGGGTCCAAGCCCACTGACCTTCTATTGGTCTCATTAGTCTCATTAGACCAATTCTACACTTAGTTTGGTTCATAGGTGACTTGGTAGGTAGGGCGTACCCCCTACAGAAAACAAAACACCTCTAAAACAGGCCCTTGTCAGCAGCCCGGTCGGTGTACTGGCGCCTACCATTTGGGGACTCGGGTCGGCCCCCAAATGGATCAGATTAACCAGGTCAACCCATCACTTAAATCCAACAATAAGAACAATTAAATTATGTATATTAGCTTAAATTAGCAAATAAAGACATCGAAAAAGAACAAAACAAGAGGTAAAAATACAAAAACAAAATATCCGAAGTCGAAGTTTTTGTTTTGAGAAAAGAAGATAGCTCTACTTGTAGAAAAGAGATCAGGATCTTCTATGACCTTGGGTTGTGTGAACCTCCCTTGAGGTTGACACCTATCATTAGATTGACCCCCACAACAAAGGGTGACTGGCATTTCTAAAATCTTAAGAGACCTATAAATCTTAAACCAGCTTCTACCTTAATCGGTGATGGCCACCCCTTTTTTACAAGTCTGCCTAGAACAGGTGTAAACCTTGTGTAAGGTTCACATGAAGTTCACACAACCTAGGTTCATAGAACATCGTCGTCTATAAAAAAGAAGGCCAAATATATTGTAAGGAATATATCAACCATTCACATCCTCGATGCACGCACAGATAGACAATTTCCGTTACAGATGATCCCGGGTCCAAACCCAAATAAGCCCAACTTAAAAATCTAGGTCCAGCCTGCAATTAAGAAAGATTTGTGTGATATATAGGGCCCAAAAAAAAGATATGTTATGGTATGTGGGGCTGCCCAATGTATGTATTGAAGGGAGTGGAAGCTTGTAGAGCCCTCTAATGGCAAAATGTTTCTGTTCTTATCGAGATGTTTCATTCCTTTTCTGGAAACATCATCACCAGCTCACCCAACAGTTCCTTTCAGCTCGTTCTAACTTGTCCTATAAATAGATCTCTGCAAATCCCCTGAACACAACGAGAGTTGATATCTAAGCAATTCATTCAAAGGAATCATCTTCATCCCACATTTCGATCGTTTTCATCTCCTCAATTCTTATCAGAGTTCATTCCTTTCAATCAGAAAACCAAACCCAACATGTCGATCATTCCAAGCATCTTCGGTGGCCGACGAAGCAATGTTTACGACCCCTTTTCCCTAGACATCTGGGATCCATTCACCGACATTCCCTTCACCAAACCTCGCCCTGAGATCTCCAACGAGACTGCTGCGATCGCCAACACCCGCATTGATTGGAAGGAGACCCCAGATGCCCATGTCTTCAAAGCAGACCTTCCTGGGCTCAAGAAGGAAGAAGTGAAGGTGGAAGTAGAGGAGGGGAGAGTCCTCAAGCTAAGGGAGAACGGAGCAAAGAAAACGAGGATAAAAACGACAAGTGGCACCGTGTAGAGAGGAGTATCGGTAAGTTCCTCCGCCGGTTCAGGTTACCGGAGAACGCGAAAGTGGATCAGGTGAAGGCCAACATGGAGAACGGAGTGCTCACTGTTACTGTTCCTAAAGAGGAGGACAAGAAGCCCGATGTCAAACCAATTGAGATTTCCGGCTGAAATAAAAATGCCGTCTCACTCTCATCATCCTGGGATTGATATTAAATAAAAAGGAAAGACACGTCTGTGTTTGGTAAAATGATCTGTGTCTCTCCTATAATTGTTATGGCTTAAGAGTTGAGTGTTGTGTGCTTTTTTTTTTTTTTTTTTTCTTTTTTAATGGTCATGTTTTGTTAATAAAGTACTGCTTTTCTTATTTGATCATCAAGTTTTCATGATCGATTCATTCTCTTTTAGATAAGTTTTCTTATTATTGAGAAAATGTATCAGATTGAATCGATCTTTTAGATAAGTTTTGTTGTTGAGAAAATGTATCAAGATTGCGAATGCATTATAGATTAGTGAAAAAATGTCTTTAAAATAGAATAATTTAGATTTGTTGTAATTTTTGAAAATATACTGTTTGAAACAACAGGACACTCTGTATATAGAACTAATGATACTAAACATTTTGTATATACAACTAATGATACCAAACATTTGATGTAGGATTGATAATGCTAAATATTTGATGAAAGCTTTGATGGGTTATGACGCTTTGCATATCAGACTGATGACGATGATGCCAAATATTTGATGAAAGCTTTGATAGATCTCTTTCACTTGATCAGATCTAGCTTGAATCAAATGAATTAGTCTGATCTTGATCTACAATCCATTTATAGTTACATGTATATGTTCATCAACAAGCATTTATTGTGCCTTGACACATGCATTATAAGAACTCACCTCATATAAAGTCTTCATTTTTCTATAATGAACTCACCTTATATAAAGTTTTCATTTTTCTTGTAGCTTTCAACGTGAGAAGTAATTTCACAAAACAAAAAGCTTTCAACACAAAACAAAAACACAACTATTTTAAAAATATCCAACATTCACTAAGTGATTAAATAGACCTATGTAATTTTATCCAAAAAAAAAGACCTTTGTAAATAGACCTCTCTCTCTCTCTCTCTCTCTCTCTCTCTCTCTTTAGCTCTATCTCTAGAGAGAGAGAGAGAGAGAGAGGAACAAGATTTACATCACATGTGATGGTAATATCAAAATTCTTAATGTTTCCCAACTCAATAAACAAATAAATAAAAATTCAAATATAACTAAAACTACGATTAAATAGATTTTTTTTTTTTTTAAAAATCTAAATTTGTTAAGGGATTACCCTCGACTGACAAGAGTAACACAAGACGCTTGAAGTGGAAAAAAAGCAACACCACGGTGCGCGTAGATCAGATGATAGGGATCTGTTTTAGCTTAACCAACGGTCTCGAGTTCGAGACTTGGGAATGCAGCTGCGCTATGTGAGAGAGCTTTGTCGCCTTCGTGGTCCTTCCCGCCTCAAATCCGGATTTAGTCGGAGCCATGTGGTTTCCGGACACCGGATAGTTTAGACCAAAAAAAAAAAAAAAAAAGCAACAATTGTACCTATAATTGATCCATGTCAACCATGTAGTTGCTATAAGATTGACCGGCCACATTTTACTCCAAGAACTTTGGTTCACAACTTCTTGGCCAGGTCAACATATGCCCCGAGTTAAAAAGCGGAGATGACAAGTTTCAAAATTATGATATTGACATGAACTCAGAGAATTGAACACTTCTGTAGCCCAAGGGCTGTGAAGAGTCTACCAAAAGGCCAATACTGGGAGAACATACCCATTGGAGGTGGTGTATCTGCAGCTTCCCGAATTTCATCTTCTTCGCCCCTACCTGAATCTGCTTGATCATCAATTTCTTGGCTATCATCTTCCGGGTTCTTTCCACTAAGATCAGTTCCAACTTCTGCGATTTCTCCTGGCTTCTTATCAAAGAGACCTTTAAATTGTTTGCGGGCTTTCCTCTCAACTTCCTGTTTTGACGTAATAGATATTAAGAGGCATCTAGGCATTTGCAATTATATGAACCCCTAATAAAAAATTTGTTTACAATTTAACCCACCTGTTCCTTCTGCTTCAGCTTTAAAAGAGCAGCTGTTGCATCAGGTTCTGAAGTCTTGTCAATGCTTATCATCTAATGTAGAAATCCATAGGAGATCTGATACAGACCAGATTGTTAACCATCAGGTCCTCTGCCCTTTTGAGAGAAAAATAAGATGCAATGTAAAAACTAATACCTTTTCGAAATTGTTCCTTGCTTCCTCAAAATCTCCAGCTGACATGTAGGCCATGCCACGACGGTAGAGAGCTTTGACGTGTACAGGGTTTGCATCTAATACCTGCATACCTCATTGGATATATATAACTATGAGGATACAAAAAGATGTTACTTAATTCACACCTTGATCTTTAGATGTATTAAATAAACATAGGTGATCCAATCAATATAAGGAACACATGCCAGGAAGATGCAGGAAAACACATTGACATAGATGCAGATCAAACTTCAATACTAGGGAGGGAGGGAGGAAAAATGCTAAAAAAAAAAAAGAATAGTAGTAAATCAGTCTTCATCTAATGGAAAATGAAATGCTTGCAGAAGTGTGAGTTCCCACTGGAATTTATTTTTTATTTTTATTTTTTGTGTTTCTTATAATCTTTCCTCTCATCTTTTTCTCTTTCACTATGTTTAACATAAAAATAACAACCAAAAAAAAAACTACGATGATCATGATTTGTAAGGATCAACAGATAACTAATAGGTATATGGAGCAATGGAGCAATGGAGCGTCGAGCATTATGCTCCTTCAAACAAATTGTAAGGCTTATAATAGGTATATAGGGCAATTTAGACAAATTTAAAATCACTTCTATTAATGAAGGAAATGTGAAGACATAAATGAGAGGTTATCATAAAGCATAGGGGGGTGTTATAAAAAGTCCCCTTTTTATAGAATACTCCTATTCTCATTACCTCTCGAGTTGGGAGCCCACCATATAAATAAATTAAGGAAAATTATATTTGAGTTGAGTGGGTAGGAGAGGGAATTTAACATCTAGGGCATATTCGATAACAAACAATGAATTCTCTATAAACAGCATACCTTAAACATGAAGCACATACAGAAATACAATTCACATCAAGCAGGTCCTAGCTAGAAGATCTACCCAAAATCACCCCATCATATGGATATTAACTGCAAAAAAATGTAATTATAACAGATACAGGCGAACATCAGAAAAATACAGAATACAGGGTTTTTCTACTGATCACATCGTCTCTAGTGTTTTTCTTTGCTCACTTGTTCAAGGAGCCATGCAGAGTTTATAACATTGCACGAGTTTCCATTTTTCAACAATCATTGTCTAATACGTTTGAGAATTTTAAGTGTTTCAAGCTCATCACACCTTTAAACTTTTCAAGCTCATTATACTTCTGAAAGTAAAACAGATACCTCTTCCAATTAAAGCCTCACTTGAATCTCCAAACACAAGTTTACACAATGGAATCTTGAAAAAAAGTCAGTTTGCATGGAAATTCCCAAATACCCAAAACCAAGGACTTTTATCAATTCAACAACTTACGCAAGGTCAAATGAGTTTTTAGAGGTAAGGGAAAAAAAACCTTGTTGCATGTCTCAATGGATTTTCTGCATTCTCCCATTTTCAGGTAGCAGGCAGCCACATTTAGATGTAACAAATTCTGCAAGCATCAACAAGACAAGAAAATAAATCCCT
Organism: Pachysandra terminalis; assembly: GCA_031762675.1. Taxonomy (NCBI): domain Eukaryota; kingdom Viridiplantae; phylum Streptophyta; class Magnoliopsida; order Buxales; family Buxaceae; genus Pachysandra; species Pachysandra terminalis. The sequence goes on along the minus strand of JAUPMG010114527.1, from coordinate 4,014 downwards.
GATGGAAAATATGCAAAAAAACTCATACAGCTTAGGACCCTAACCAAACCATGCCTCTCCGACGGGGGGAGATTGTAGTGCATACTCACTCTAGCACCAAAGAAACACGGTTACAAAGTTGTTTTGGTTATATTAAGAAGCACACTTACTCTTGAATTCAAAAAAAATTTCCCTTCCTCATCGTCCTGTGGATTTACATGATTATACTCCCGAAGTACCTGTTCAACAATTATCATCAGGCATCGTGTGATAAACCAGAAGCATGTTAAGTTACAACTGACATACCTGAGCACAAAAATTCATAATCCTACATGGGAATACATTTATGAAATACTAAGTTGAAAACTCAGCTAATGACCAGTTGGTTGACAAATTAAAACGCAATTATAATTTCTGAGATTTACCTGAGCCCATCCAGCATATGCAATCACAAAAAATAACGCAGAAAACTTGATTATAAATTTATATTGAGCTTTCATTAAATGGACATAATAGCAAAGATAGTTGTTAACGCACATAATAAGATGGCTTGAGGAAAATCATCTGGATTTCTTGACTAATAGATTATACTATCAACACAATTTCCATGAAGTAAATCCCTTCCTCAATGACCTTTTTTCCTCTTTGGAGTGATAAATGAGATAGAAATCCAACAGTTTGTAACCTTTTTCCTCTTTGGAGTGATAAATGAGATAGAAATCCAACAGTTTGTAACCAGAGTACCACTGGATTGGGTTACGAGATTGTGAGCTTCCAAGTAACTTATTACTGAAAAGATGGTGGATCTTAGGGATGGCCTGTCCCAATTGAGCGAGCTTGACCAATATATATTGGTCCATAAGATCTACACTCATAGGTCCAACCTAGCCAGGCTCAACCCAATGGTATTACGAGTTCATCTATGTACTTCTAAATATGTGAACTTTATATTCATAAATATGTTTTCAGCTTTCCATTTAAATACATATAATTTTATATGTGCAATATATTAGATGCTTCAAAACCTTCATTTTTTTTTAATATAAATTTATCCTGAAACATATTTCAAAGCTGTTTATTTTTAGTTTCGAATGTGAGAAAAATTGAGCTTTTAGGGCAGGGACAAGCTCAGGCTTACAAATTCTAAGGTTGTGCCAGGTCTATACTTTTGAGCACAAAGGTCGGACCAGGCTGGGCTTCGACACACATGACCATAACCCGGTGTAGGTCACGCCAAAGCAGGGTCTCGAGGAGGGGCGGATTGGCAACAGACATAACCTTTGACATTTTTTTTTTTTGCACAAAGTGGCTGCCCCAAGACTCAAACCCGCATTTTCATGCTTAGCAGCCCAAAGATTGTACCATCACACCAAGTGATGGTCCCTAGAGCTATTATATTAGTGTGCAACATGGCCCGACCCAGCCCATTGCCACCCCTAGAAACATAAGAAGTGATTAGGATCAAGGAGGAGACTTTTTTTCCTTCTTTTGGTAATTAAAATTGACATGAGAACTTTAATTGTACAAGTAGACAGAAAAGTTACTGGTAGGGGCATCCACATTAAAACAAAGATGGTATGAAAGAAAATGGAACATGCCTGTTCATACTTTGTCTTTGCAAGTTCGAACTTCCCTTCTTTGAAAAGCCTGTTACCCTGAAAATGAATTATGGAATTCCAGGTTTATGCTTCCTTCATCAAAGTTGAAACATTCATATTCATTAATCCGCACACACATACACACATGCAATTCCTTGATAATGAGTTTTAATTATGCATTCAAGGCAGTAAAAATAAATAACCAAGTTTTATTGCATGTGTTATTGAAAACAATTTGGCGTCTAGATAGATAACCAAGCTTTACTATTTGAAAATCTGAAACTTTCAAACTCCACATATCAATGCCAGTTGAGATAAACCATAACAAACAGATCACAGAAACATTTCCTATACCGTGCTTTTCATCTTTTCTGCTTCATCCATAATACTTTTGAAGCTTAAACCAGTCCAATCCTGCAATATGGATTCGATCGATTACACAACTTGACATCAAAAGAAAAAAAAAAGGTGGAATAACAAAATATATGTGGACATATAACAACAATTCAACATTTTTTTCCATCAGCTGGTTACTGGTCCCAAAAGCACGTGTGAAAACAAATTTAGAAGGTGTAATAGCATCTTTATGCCATATTTGTGAAACATATTGACCAATTGTTACTCAGAAATAAAATATGTCATGTCTCATGTTAGGTCCCCAAAGTAGATACTCTTAATTGCTAATCATAATTCCATATATTATTAATCTCGAACAAACTTAACTCATGTTGCAAAGGTTTACATTTTATGTAACAGGGCTGGACTAATTTTTCAAGAAATCACCTTGTCAGAGGCCTCTGGTTCTGACTCTCCCGAACATTATCGTTATGAAAAAACTATTCTTAACTGTTCTAGGCAAATGTCATTATATTGTAAACTTTTTCTTGTTTGTGCATGTCCTTGAAATGTTTACAAGTAAAATTTGAGTATATACTATTGTTTTCTATGTTGTCATGTTCAATTACAGAGGACTGTCATGCAGAGGGTATATGAGTTTGTACCGCTATGCAATTTGTCTTTGAGCTCATGAGTAATGCCTAAGTTGCATATTAGTAACAATATTAATGGTTTAGTTGTATTTTCCAGTCAATTCATATGACTTTGGAGGTTGAAAGAATCAAAATTTTTACTTTCCTTTTTCTATTCCATTTTCCTATTAATTTTTTTTTTCAAAATATTCGCATCCATTATGCAAGCTTGCATATATACTCGTAAAGACACAAGTATCCTTGCTGCAGGTATAAGCATGGTATATACACTTGTAATCATGTGCATATATGTTTCATTGTATGTTTTCATGGATTGGCAAGTATCCTAGACCTATCTGTCACAAGTACAAGGTGATGTGCTCTCCCTGTCTTTAGCATTAAAGCTCCCAGCATCCCACACACATGACTTTCAGATGGTTAATTATGGTAGAGAATGATGGACTGCTACATTACTCTGATTTTCTTTTCTTTTTTTTTTTTGATCGGTACATTACTCTGATTTTCTTTTCAATCTAGGTAACTCTGAAATGTAATGGTAGATATTTAAATCCAGTATTCTCATTATTGCATTATAATTGCTGTAATTCTATTACGTTTTACTGTTAAAATGGTTTACAGAATATATATTATAGTTATTTGTTTTATCATTAAAATGTTGAACTATTAATAACAAAGATATTTGAAAAAGGAAAACAGCAGTTGGCCACTATAGAAGCAGTATATTCCATACAACAATTAAGAATGCTCCCGGACCCCTACCAATTCTACTTAAAACTACGCCACACTTCTTAAAAGCACAAATATAAATACATTATAATGTAATTGTCAGCATATAAATATTAGAACAAAATTAACTCAGATAAGCTGATGTACATAACTATCAAGAGAATCAGTTGTCAATGCAAGTTGAAGACAGATTTGTCAACTAAGATTTGTATGAATTAGATCACCGAGTGTCCGACACTTGGCTACAATATAAGCATATGATACAGAAAGGGCTTACGAAATAAAGAATTTTGGTTGCTTACGGTTTCCAATAAGCTCTACTGCAGTGGTAAAAGTCTCTGGCTACATTAAAAATCCTACCAACAGAAGGATGACCAGAGAGCTCAGTACTTTGATCTATGGTTTCGATAGTGGCCATTGTAATGCCATTATAATCATGATACATTGAAGTTCCATGAAGTTATTTTTCCAAACATAATATATATGTCATTGTTTCTGTTATTTCCATTATAACGATCAATATTATGTTTGCTTGGACTGCTAATAACGATTTTATATTATTTAAGAGTAATAGTTACATGTATTCACTTAACCACCAAATATAACATTACTTGTACATATTCACTTAACTACTAAATTATTAATATTCTAGTAGCAAGATATTCAAAAAAAAAAAAAAATCTTCAATTATGTCAGCTTTTATATCCATCATAATTCCCCCA
>JAUPMG010114496.1:0-11926 GCA_031762675.1 Pachysandra terminalis | reverse complement strand
GGGGGGGGGGGGGGGGGGGGGGGGGGGGGGGGGGTGTTTGTGGTTGTGGTGGTGGTGGTTGTTGTGTTGGTGGTGGGGGTGGTGGTAGTGGTGGTGGAGGTGGTGGGAGTGGTAATCAAAATTGAAATTTTTTAGAAGAAGGATGCAAAGGTCACGTTGTGTTTTAAAGGGTAAAATTTTTAAGAAGAAGGGTGCAAAGGTCATTTTGTGTTTTAAAAGGCAAAATCGTCTAATAATTAATTATTTTGGCTGATGTCAACATAGATTATAACAATTACTTAACAGAAGGGGTGTCTCTATCACTGAGTTCAAAACTCAAGGAGTGTCATTGTCATTTAAGAAAACACAGGGGGTCTGTCTGCCAGTGTCAGGTAACTGAGGGGGTCTAAGTGCAATTTAACCATTTTTTTATTTAAAGTATTTTAATATAGACCTAATATTAGCCAATTTCTTTCTTTTTTTTAATAAGTACTAAATAATAAGTTCTAAAATATAAACAATAAAGTTAGTCAATAAAAAATGATATCTTCATTAAAATATATATTATTTATCAACATACACATTTCAAAAAAACAACAAATAATATTTTGATTAATAACGTGAAATAATATGTAGTGACCTAAATTCACTAAGAAAATTTCCCTCGTTAACTGTTGCATTTAAATAATGTTCAATTTGGCATGTGTTTATAAAGTATGCGAACTAATTAAACTTAGGGGTTTCATTGTAGTTGACATAGAAGTTTGGGGGTCATAGTGCAAATAATCTTAATATGGGGTTAAGTTTGTAAATTGAGATGACAGACTCAACAATTCAAACGCACAGTTATGCATTGAATTAGTTGTGTCTTCGTGGCTGTAACGTGAGGGAGAGAAAGGAGAGAAGTTAAGAAATAGCTCCCTATACCTCTCACTCCCTGCGTTGGAAGGTTACAAATTGTTTTGACTAAGAGTGAGAGAAGAGAAACTGAAAGAGAGATTGAGAGTCTAAACTTAGTCTGAATATCAGAGAAGAAGAAGAAGAAGAGAAAGAGAAGTAGAAGAAGATGATATTGAGAGATTGAGCCCAACTAGCTACATTCTCAACCTTGATAGCTTGGAAATAGATGTAAGTTACCTATCCTGATTGATTCTATTATATACTATGATTTGTGTTGAAATTTCTGAGAAATAATGCATGTTTGCCATATAAATTGAGATTTTAATTCTTATTGCATGAATTGTTGTTTTTCTGTGAGTAAATGTATTTCGTTTTCATCCTAAGATGTTAGGATTGATGCATGTGAGATAGACTTGAATTACCATGAAAAACGACTTAGGAAAAACTACGAACAAACTTGTCTGCGATCGTCAATAGACACGTCGGTACACGGACTAGTCTATCGATGGATCTTAGAGTGGTTATGTTTGAGTTCGTCGGTGGGCGTCGGTACACTGACCATGCCACCGACAAGGAGTCCCTGTAACCATTCGGTAGGCGTTGGTACACCGACGGGCCTACCGATGGTGTGAGATGAAAAGAAGAATTGACTTGATCAGTAGGCATCGGTACACTGACGATCCTACCGATGGAATGTGGACCAAGTTCATCGGTAAGGGTCGGTACACCAACCAACCTACTAACAGGAGACCTCTGTTAACCTTCGATAGGTGTCGGTACACCGACCGGCCTACCGACGGAAGGTTGAATGAGATTGTCGGTACCCATCGGTACACTGATGAGGGTACCGACGGATTGATACTTTTGGAGAAATTGAATGGTTTGGATGGTCAGATTGATTCGGGCTTTTTCTAATGCGGGTGTTGGGATCAAAGGGAGGTCCAGGGCCATGACCTAACTGTTAGAACCTACTATGATGCCCTTATTGTCAGGCTAACCTTACTGAACACACTCCTTCGATTGGTCTTCAGTTTAGATTATAAATGATGGGCTCTAACGGATTATCTAAATGTATGGGCGCTTAGGTAGTTTCCAGGAGATCTTATCATTAATAAATTCTAAGTGTTGGATTATGTGGATCTGAGATTGATTTATAATGCTACGATGCGAATGATGGAATCTAATGGATTATCCGCGTGTATGGACGCGTGGATAGTTTCCAAGGGAGATTATCATTTGGGTCTTGCGGGTTAATAATGCATGCATACCGTGTTTATATGGAATGTTAAGTGTGCCCGGGAGGTGGCAAAGATAAGGTTGTCTATACCTGTAGGTTGCAAGTCCTACAAAATAAGTTATGGGATCATACTTGATTCCATAAGGTCAACTGGTGAGTATTGTACACTCATGAAATCAGAACATGGTGGCCTTCGTACCATGGGTTAGCGCTCGGAATGAAGAAGAGGGGCGGCTGGTTGTTCCCGGTGACCTTTGTCCCGAAACCTTTATTTGTTACTGAAGCAACAATAAGGGACAGTTAGCACTATACATTAACATTAGGCATTTCATAATATATCATTTGTATTCATTGATTGAGCACACATTAGAGCATCTGTTTGATGTACACTCATCATACTCATTTGCCATTAAAACTATCTTGCCATATGCTTCGGAATTGATTGTGTTGTTTTGTCGGTGATATTATTATGTTATATGATGTTGAGTTGAACGGGATTGTGCTTACTAGGCATTCAAAGCTCACATGACTTTTATGTTGCAGGTTGAGATAGAATTGATTGGAAATCATGGGCATATGTTGCTATTCATGCTTGAACTTTATTCATGCACTTTTAGTTATAATTTCAGTTGTATTGAATTCAGTTGGGAGTTTAGTATTCAATTTTTTGGTAAGGCTCTTCTAAAGCCGATAGACGTACTTAATTTCATTTGGATTATTGTAATTGCTTCCGCAACTCTGTGTTGATGAATAAATCAGATTTATTTCACCTTGTGTCTTGATAATGATATGGAAATCCGCGGTTCAGAAATAGATCCCGAAGGTCTCACCTCGAGATTCGTGCCATCCCACCTAGGGATTCGGGTTACGGGATCTGGGGTGTGACATAATACAAAAACTTACAACTAATGAATACAACATTTATGATACAACATCAAAAAAGTATATAAGTATCCAAAATATATTGGATTGAAATTCTAACATCTAAAAAAATACTATGTATAAAAGTTTAAACTGAAATTTTAAACTTTATTTTTTTGATTTCCTTCAATTTATGAGGGTACAAAATCCATTTGTGTACATGTACAAGAAAAAGAAAAAAAAATAGTAATAATATCTATTATATATAGTAATTAATAAAATAATGTACCCAATATCAACTCCTCCTTGATAGTATTCCCAAAGATTGTGTAATCTCCTGCAATATTAACAACAAAAAAAAGACCAGACAAGCATAAAATATCTACAACTAAAATAATATTAATTGCATTATCACCTACGACTATTGCAAAGTAAATTTGGAAGTGTCTAAGTTTATAGTTATTACAGAACCATTTATAGACACCCCAATTTGCACGAGAGCGACTTTCTCTTGATCTTTCCAGCTCTTGAAGGCTTGAGCTTGGCTTTTCCTATTCCCTAATCATCTCCAAACCACCCACAATCATATTGCCAAATTTTCCTGAAAATCTCAAAATTTATGTAAAATGACCAAAATACCCCTAGTAGACCCCACCTGACTCATCTCAGTCCTAAATCCATTTTCAACATCAAATTCGAATTCCTGAGCCAAAATGCTTTCCAATGAGTATAATCTTGGGCTGATTCGAAGTCTGTTGAAAACATGAAAGTTTTGCCCCTAATCCGATTATCGGGATCAAACAGTAAAATCCAAGGGTCGAAACATTTTTCCAACATCAAATTTGGATTCCTCGTCGAAACACCTTCGAAACGATTGTGATTTTGTAAAATTCTAAGTTTGGGAGTCGAAGGGTCATTTTTGGTATTTTTAAAATTATCAAAAAAATGACAGAAAAATATAATGGGGTAAAAAATAATAAAATAACACTTTAGGGAGGGAATTGAAATTAAATAATAATTGAGAGAATATTTGAGAAAGATTTGCCATGTGTCAAATTTCAAAAAATTAGAAAGAGACAATTTTAGAAGTGGCCACATGGCAAATCAAAACCCAAACAAGAAAAAAGTAACAAAAAAATCAAAAAAAATCAAAAAAAATATAAATAAATAAATTTTGGAGAGAATACCCCACGTGCTCTCTCCCTCCCTTCCTTTTTCTATTCCCTTTCTATTTTTTCCCTCTTTCTATTCTCCCTCCTTCCCTTCTCTCTTCCCTTCCTTTCTCTCTTCCATTTCCTTCTAATCTCTCGCCCACTTCCCTTTCCCCATTTCTTTCTTCCTTTTCCTCTCTCTCAATTTCCCTCCTCTTAGATATGAAGGCAAGGGACAGAGGAGACCGGTAATAGAATTTTGACAGAGGACCTCTTCTTCAACCCAAAAACCAACAAGAAAACAGAACTCGCAATTACCCCGTTGCTCATCCCTTTTCTGGCCCCTATTCCCGCACCCACGCATTTCTAGCAACCTCTCTCTCTGTTTTTTTAATACCACCACACACTCTCTCTCCGTTCTCCCACTCTCTATTTTTTCACCACCGCACATTCTCTCCCTCTCTCTCTCTCTCTTCTCCGATAGCCACTCTCTATCTCTCTGTTTTTCCGGTCGTCTGCAACTCCTGTACCACAAGCCATTTTCCATCCACATCTGCTCCCTTTTTTCGGACTTCTGCGACTGCCCTTTACTTTCCGGCCATTAGCTCTAGTATTACCCGCGCATCGGCTACCTTCTTTCCAGTCGCCCAAGCCAAGCCCTCCCCTGTTGTCCGTCTTCTTCTCTCTCTGTAAAAAAAAAAAAAAAACAGAAACCTTTATTACGACCCCTTCCCAAAAAGAAAGTAAAATATCCAGAAAACTCCCAAACCAAAAATTGTGAACCTAAGGTCATGTTTGGCTGGAACTAAAAGAAAAAAAGATCTTAAACATTTATTTCGCTGTCGTCACCATCTCAAGCCAAATTAAGGAGCTCAAAGCAAAGGGTGACACCCATCTCCAACTGCTATAGGTATATTTTTATGTTATTTTAATTTAATTTAATTTAATTTTTTCGTTTTATCGTTTTATTATTAGAATTGACAGCATGTTATGATTTTGTTTTCTTTTTTTTTTTGAATCTGATTAATATGTGATTTTGGTAGATTGTAATTGAATGGATTTTCAATGGGTGATTTTTTATATTTTATTCATTTCTGTAATCAATAATCTAATTTTGTTATACTTTTATTTTGTTTATATCATTAGCGTAAAGGAATTAGGCTAGTTTAATTTTATTAGTCTTAGACTTTAGGAATTTTGATTTTATTGATTTGAGGTTATTTGTTTATATTATATTAGGCATTTTAGATCTTATTAATTTTAATTTATTTTAAGATTTTCTTAAATTGGCCAAATAAATTTGAACTAGGTAACCGGTTGAACCGGAAGAGAGTGGGTGCCTAACCCCATCCCACTCTCTTAACTAAACCTCCTTACCCAAAATTTGGTTAGACGATCCTAAGTTCCTATTTGGTTTATTTTTGAAATTAATTGTTAAATTCATGGGTGACCATTCACACCCGAATCCATTGAATGGTGGCGACTCCATCTTTACCCGATCGACTTATGGTCCACCCGACCGTGGGGTGATCACAGCTGGCGACTCCGCTGGGGAATTGCGGGTTTGAGCCACGGTTCACTTTTATTTGGCCAATTTAATTTTTTTAGGCTTTTTAGTTTATTATTTTTTATTTTATTTTCTTTTGATTTAACTTTTGTATTCATATAAGATTCGTGTGGATTATTCTTATGGCTTGGTTTTAATGGTTTAATTTCATATTATGTCTTGGATTATTTGCACTAACATTGGCAGGACTTGATTTGGGCTTATGTGATGGCCCCATTTTATTTTTAATGTGACTGGTTTGATTAGCTTATGATGAATGGACTGATTTACCTTGCTTTAATTCATTCATTAAACTGTGTGGTTTGGCATGCATTATGGTTTGTTGGATTGGCTTATTTCACACACACACACATTCATGAACAATGGCATAGAACTTCCCTTAACCCATTGAAAAATTAAACCCGGATATGCATATAGTCAGCACTCCAAGGTCGCTCTACCTTGGAAAGCTAGGCAGATAGTATCCACTCGACTGTCTGTTCGCTCCACGGTTCGGGAACCTGTGAAACCACCTATTGAACCCTATATAGATAAATGAATGGTTAGGACACTTTAAGCCAATCTATTTTCATGCATATTTGAGTCCATTATGGATTGGCCCATGGCCCATATCCGTCTCATAAGTTACCCTTAGTTTGGGCCCCATAGTTGGGCCCATTAGGAAACCTACCCTTATGGTTTGGGTCCATGACCCAAGATCCAATTCATACACAAAGAGTCCATACCCATGGGGCTAAGACCCATGTTACATCTAGGATGGGTGCCCACTCATGATGTTTTGCAGGAACTAGCTATTTGGATCCACTTGGGCCAATGGATCCAGATGGAGGCCCAGAATCATCAAGGCTCGTGGATCAAGAAATCAAGATTAGATTAGGTCATTTTTGGCCCATGAAAGCCCATTTGTAAATTAAATTTATTTGACCCTTGAAGGCACATTTGTAATAATACAAGATGGTTTGGATTTGAGATTGATATTATTTTATTGTAATGTACTAACTGGGCACCCTAGAAGTCAAGTTCATGCATAGTCATGTCTAGAGTCATACCCATATGGGTATACCCATTAGGACCCATTCATATGCATATTTTGATTCTTACACATGTGCAAACAAAACCCAATAGACCCATGTAACCTATGTGGTGAGGTAAGCCATATGAGGTTCACATGGGACTAAGGTCCATCCATGGGTCCATAATATTGGATTAAGTGTTATCCATGGATCCATATTGGGTATTTCATTTTTCAAGATGCACATCATCTCATCATATGCATGCATACATCTTGGATCCATCCACATGTGCATTCATGTCATACATTACCTATTTATAATGAAAGCCCAATTGGCCTCCGACCTATGTAAGTCCACTTGATCCAAGTAAACAACATGAAGCTTACATGGGTCAAGGCATCCATTCACAGATCCATATTACCATCTATTATATTTTAACCCATGATGGACATACATTGGACCTTCATTATTAATAAGGTTGCATCAAGCATGTTAGTCATATCCTCGGGTTTACAGGCATGGACCTCACTTGGTCCAAAACCACATCTAGACCCCATATGCATATCCCATGAATATATGCCAAACCATGTACATGAATGAAACCAAGCATGGGCTTAAGGCCCAATCAATTCAAGACAATGTATATTGGTTTGGCACAGACCCATGCCAAACAATTTATGAAAGGGATGGTCCCTTAGACATGACCTAATCATATAGTGAATGCACTAAACATCAATCATGTTAAGACAAGATCATCTAGATGCACATTCATTCAAATTGTCTTATGAGCATTTGGCATTAAGTAGCACGTCATGGTTATTTTTGATGATTTACCATGATTTCACATGTTTTCAATGATTTGTGTTTTAAAGTGATTCATTAATACTTTGTGTGTGTGTCCTTGATACAGCATTGATCTCTATGGCAAGCTTGATATGCGCTGAGAGTTCTTTATGGACTTTGTCTTCTCTAGTGAACATCAAGCGGCTACGTATCGAGATAACGAAAGAAATGTTGTACAAGAGAGCTTCATGTAAGAGATTTCTTTCATAATTTAAAATTTCAATACATGTTTTGAAAAGAATTTAATTATGAATTTTGGATTTCTCAAATTTAAGTCTCATGATTATTTCTTCATTTTGTTGGCATCAGCTTCTCAACCAATGACCCCTCCAAGGATTTTCTAAAAAAAAAAAAACGGGCATATTTACCTTACATTCTCCCCAAGAAGGTTTTTTCATAACCTAGGGAAATAGTATTGTTTCAGTCATCTTTCAAAGAAGTCCTAATTCTTAAGGGAATCATTATGCTCACTTTATCCTTCTCCAAAATGGTCTTTACGACCTAGAGAAGTGATTCATTTTCATTTAATGGTTTATCTGCCTCTTTCTCCTGGAAGGTCTTATGACCTAGGGAAGTGAGTTGTTTCCATCCTTCTCCAGGAAGGTCATTATGACCTAAGGAAGTGATGCTTTCCCATCAAATGGTTTATCTGCCTCCTTCTCCAGGAATGCCTTATTACAAGGGAAGTGAGTTTTTTTCACCCTTCTCCAGGAAGGTCCTTACGACCTAGAGAAGTGATTCATTTTCACTCAGTGGTTTATCTGCCTTCTTCTCATCATATCACTTCATGCATGCATTCATATTTACATCATATAGTCTCATCTCATTGACATTACATATCATTTCATGTCTTTGGTCCAGTTACATAAGATCAAATACTCTACCTCAGTTAGTTCGGCCTAGTAATATGGGACCAAACATTTCGTTCATACACCTCGGCGCTTTAGTCTAGTAATATACAAGTGAGTTTTTTTTTTTTTTATCCTTCTCCCCGAAGGTCCTTACGACCTAGAGAAATGATATGTTTTTATCAAATGGTTTATATGCCTCTTTCTCCAGGAAGGTCTTATGACCTAGGGAAGTGAGCTTTTCTTTTTCATCCTTCTCGAGGAAGGTCGTTACGACCTAGGGAAGAAAGGCTCATTCTCCAAGAAAGTCTTAGGACCAAGGGAAGTGAGATGTTCATCCTTCTCCAGGAATGTCATTATGACCTAAGGAAGCGATGATCCTTCTCCAGGAAGGTCGTATGACCTAGGGAAGTGATGTTTCTTCTCCAAGAAGGTCTTTATGACATAGGAAGTGAGGTTTTCTTTTTTTATCCTTCTCCAAGAAGGTCGTTACGATCTAGGAAAGCAAGGCTCCTTCTCAAGAAAGGTCTTATGACCTAGAGAAGCGAGTTGTTCATCCTTCTTCAGGAATGTCATTATGATATAAAGAAGCGATGATCCTTCTCCAGGAAGGTCGTATGACCTAGGGAAGTGATGCTCCTTCTCCAGTAAGGTCTTTATGACCTAGGGAAGCGAGGTTTTCTATTTTCATCATTCTTCAGGAAGGTCGTTACGACCTAGGGAAGCAAGGCTCCCTTTCCAGGAAGATCTTATGACCTAGGAAAGTGATTTGTTCATCATTCTCCAAGAAGGTCATTATGAACTAAGGAAGCGATGATCATTCTCCAAGAAGGTCGTATGACCTAGGGAAGTGATGCACCCTCTCCAAGAAGGTCTTTATGACTTAGGGAAGAGAAGTTTTCTTTTTTCATCCTTCTCTAGGGTCATTACGACCTAGGGAAGCAAGGCTCCTTCTCCAGGAAGGTCTTATGACCTAGGGAAGTGAGTTGTTCATCCTTCTACAAGGTCATTATGACCTAAAGAAGCGATGATCATTCTCCAGGAATGTCGTATGGCCTAGGGAAGTGATGTTCCTTCTCCAAGAAGGTCTTTATGACCTAGGGAAGTGAGGTTTTCTTTTTTCATCCTTCTCTAGGAAGGTCGTTACGACCTAGGGAAGCAAGGCTCCTTCTCCAGAACGGTCTTATGACCTAGGAAAGTGATTTGTTCATCCTTCTTCAGAAAGGTCATTATGACCTAAGAAGGCGATGATCCTTCTCCAGAAAGGTCGTATGACCTAGGGAAGTGATGCTCCTTCTCAAGGAAGGTCTTTATGAATCAGGGAAGCGAGGTTTCTTTTTTCATCCTCCTCCAGGAAGGTTGTTACAACCTAGGGAAGCAAAGCTCCTTCTCCAGGAAGGTCTTATGACCTAGGGAAGTGAATTGTTCCTCCTTGAAGAATGTCATTATGACCTAAGGAAGCGATGATCCTTCTCCAGGAAAGTTGTATGACCTAGGGAAGCGATGCTCCTTCTCTAGAACGGTCTTTATGACCTAGGGAAGTGAGGTTTTCTTTTTTCATCCTTCTCCTGGAAGGTCGTTACGACCTAGGGAAGCAATGCTCCTTCTCCAGAAAGGTCTTATGACCTAGGGAAGTGAGTTGTTATTCCTTCTTCATATAGATCATTATGACTTAAGGAAGCGATGATCCTTTTCCAGGAAGATCGTATGACCTATGGAAGTGATGCTCCTTCTCTAGGAAGGACTATATGACCGAGGAAAGTAAGGTTTTCTTTTTTCATCCCTCTCCAAGAAGATAGTTACGACCTAGGGAAGCAAGGCTCCTTCTCCAAGAAGGCCTTATGACCTAGGGAAGTGAGTTGTTCATCCTTCTTCAGGAAGGTCATTATGACCTAAGGAAGCGATGATCATTCTCCAGGAAGGTCGTATGACCTAGGGAAGTGAGTTTTTCTTTTTTCATCCCTCTCCAAGAAGGCCCTTTAGGACCTAGGGAGATTTTTTCAATTGCATCAAAAAATTAAAAAAAAAAATCATCATCATCATCGTTGTAAAACTCTTCTTCTGAATGAGCATAAGTACCAGGAAGAGTAAGTAACATTCATGCATTCATTCCATTGCGTTCATGCATTCATTCCATTGTATCTGATGTATTCATCCCATTGCATCCCATACATTCATTCCATGGCATTCCGTGCATTCACTCCATAGCATTCCATGCACTCATTTTGTATTTGTAAAGAAAGCAATGTCAACAATAATGGAAGAGCTGAAGAAAGAGATTGCTTCGAATGAGCCAGCATCATCAAAGAAAAGGAAAGTTGAAATGGACGAGACCTCTTATATCGATCAGACTCGGCTGGAGGCCCCTCAACCATCAGAACATGATCTAACGTATTCCAAGGATCACAGTCCAGAAGAAGCTGGATATGTCTTCGCAATTGGTGAAGGCAGTGAGCAGCAAACTCTAAAGCAGACATACATCTATCCTGCTGAAAATACTCTGAACAATTTGGAGGTGTACCCAATTCCTTTTGAAGCAGCCCAGGGAACCCGTGTTTCCTCCGCTGCACAAAAAAAAAAACGTTATTGAATGTATCCACTTTTACCGAAGTTCCGCACTTACAGGAACCTTCTATTTCGGCAAAAGCAATTTATGAAGGTTCCGAAAAACCACAAAAACACAAAAAAATCGTTTGTTCTGTTTTCAAGAAAGTAGTAGTTTAGATTTTTCATTTAAACCAAAAGTGTATGAAAAAGATTCTGTTAGTCAGACTAACTCATCCCTCAATGAATATGACTTCGATATTAAGCTCAACTTGGATCTCATGGGGATTGAAAACGAGACCGATTTCGAAGAAGATGTTCCTAAGGAAATCAAATACCTTGTGGAACGACATGAGAGCAATGCACAACCCAATATCGAGAAGACCGAATCCATAAATCTGGGAACTGAAAAGAACCCAAAAATTGTGCAAATTGGAACTCTACTAACTCCTGAACAAAGGGAAAGAATGGTTGAATTCTTGCAGGATTATCTAGATGTCTTTGCTTGGTCTAATAAGGACATGTCCAGATTAGATACCAGCTTAGTTGTCCATCGACTTCCAATGTTTTCAGATGCTAAACTAGTCAATTAAAAAATGAGACGACTCAAGCCAGAATGGACTTTGAAGGTCAAGGATGAGGTTATGAAGCAATTTCAGGCAGGTTTCTTAGCTGTTTCTTCATACCCTGAATGGCTAGCCAACATAGTACATGTTCTAAAGAAAGACGGAAAGGTCAGGATGTGCGTTGATTATAGGGATCTAAACAAGGTCAGCCCAAAGGATGACTTCCCTTTGCCACATATTGTTGTCTTGGTTGATAATACAGCCACACATTCTATGTTTTCCTTCATGGATGGATTCTCCGGATACAATCAAATAAAGATGGCAGTGGAAGACAGAGAAAACATCATTCATTACACCATGGGGTACATTTTGCTACAAGGTCATGCCTTTCGGTTTGAGGAATGCTGGTGCAACCTA
>JAUPMG010114486.1:0-11927 GCA_031762675.1 Pachysandra terminalis | reverse complement strand
TTGAGAATGGATTTAGTAGCGAACATTTTCTTTTTCTTTCGCTTTTTATAGTATATATATATATACATACATAGATATATATATATATATATATATATATATATATATATATATATGTCTATAAAATATGACAACTATTACGATGACTAGATAATTCAATCACTTGAACTCATTACTTAGATTAAATATGCAAATAAGATGGTTTATATCTATCTGGAGTCATTTTGGCGTGTCTTGATTATAATTCTGCAAATAAGGCGGTTTATAATATGTAAATTAAATAGTAATACAGTTATTGACGTATCTTGATATTTCTATTCGGTTTCCACATGTCAGATTTTAGGGGCATAAGGACGCTAATGTTGGGTTCATAAGCCCCAGACCGTCAACGTTCCAATATGTGATTATCTCATCTACATTCTACAAGACCATTACTCTATGAAAGCCCTCAAAACAAAGTGTCTCGCTTACAGATATCCACACGATCACGGTGTGCCCCTCTTTACTTCCTTCACATTTAGGTAAGAGAAGTTTTTCTTCTATTGATTTCTGTCCTCTTCAACAAAGCTCTATTTCAATGGTTATTTTGTAACCCATTGGATGAAATCATGCTTTTTTTTAAATTTAATTTTTTGAATTTTGATCTGATTAGCTTATTTCATTCGAAGCCTTTTGTTCTCAGTTCTTTTGTTGAAAATTTCATCTCTTCTTGATTTTTGTTGTTTCACCGATTCTCTTGGAAGATCTTGAGGATTATGAATATTGGATGTTAACGAAGTGCATACGTGTTAACCTTTTTCTTGAGCGAGGTTTTGCAGTGTTTGTTTGGGTTTTATGCGTAACTGACGAATAATATCTTCTCATTTTTAATTGGAAAGGAAAATTAACGAGCTATCGTGAGTAAAAACAGCACTTGGGGTATTAGTTCTCAAATCCTTTTATTTTTCTTGCATCATATGTTCTTATTTGGTTCTATTTGTTAAGACAGCTGAATCTGATAATGGCAACGGTTTGAGTGGGTGGCAATTGAGATGATGGCTTTTTTCTGCTGGCAACTAAGAAATTCTGTGGTATACCAAGTTCTGAATTCCCGAAATTTTGGAATATATAAGCTCGACTTATTGAGACTTCGATAAACATGTTTTATCTTTCATTTGGATCAAAGTAATGTGTGTCTGATTGTACTAATTAGTTTGCTGGCTTTCATTGCAGGGGATATTTAATTGTACACATTATAACACAACGACCAAGGTTGGTATGTACCGTTTTCTTTATAGCTTCTGCTATTGAGCTGAGATCTCATTACCTTTTAAACTTTTATAAGTCAGTATAGATTCATGTACTCTTCTTGTGATCGGCAACAGTAGTTCTATGTTTTTTCGAAATGGATCTTCATTATGAAAGACTTAAGCTTTGGTTTTTATGATCTGGAGCATCTTCATCCAATTTATGGCTTTGAAACTTGAAAATCTTATTAACGTTTATTATTTTCAACTACATGTGAATGTGACGCTTTTTGGGCCACTTTGTAGAAGTTACAATTTAACAGCTCAATTCTTGCAGATGTCAAAGGGAACACCGTTCCTCGGATTTAAAGTTCCTATGCAATATTTTTTTCATAAGTGGAGACAGTCCTGCTGTCATAAAAACTATCTCAACTGTGATAATTTTATTAGCATTTGTTGTGGTATATAATTTGATTAGACTTACCATGGCCAAGGATCACATCATTACATGGTACAGAAGATAGCTTTTCTCTGGAGCAATTTAATTCAGTTCCTAAAAGATTGTAATATATGAAAGGTTCAATCAACGTGTCTGTTCTCCCATTGCAATCCTTAATGCCATTACATGGTACAGAAGATAACTTTTAGCTAGAGCAATTTAAATTCAATTCCTAAATGTTATAATATATTACAGGCTCGATCAATGTGTGTGTTCTCCCAATGGCGTAAACCGTAACACTTCAGTATGATTATAGTTATTGATCTTAAACCAAATAAGTAATAAAACAGAGCCAAATGCTGAAAGGAATAATCACGTTCATCCATCTAAATTGTCTACATCTAATATTTATTAAGATGCATAATACATTTCCTTGGAATTTCACCAGTGCTAGCCTAGCTTTTTAATATCCTTTTAAGGCTTGAAATCATCAATCATCAATACCACAATGTAGCCTACAATCAAAGCTTATGGATATTGAAAAAGAGTTTCTCATAATCAGATGTATCTTTCTACGATATTAAAGCAGAAATTTGTGGATTCTCACATCTGAAAAATGTAGACATCATTACACCTATGAGATTTGATTCGTTTGAAGATTAGGATCTATTTCCTTTTTCTTCTGATATTCTTGATTCTTTTTTTGGGGTGGATTACAGTACATAATAATTGAGCTGTCTGAGGTAGACAGCAAAAACAAAGGGGGGGGAACATTTTGCCAAGGTGTCAGCCACTGTACTTCCTTCTCGCAAGATATGCAAATATGAAGTCACCACACTCCCAGCCAAGTATCTCATCTTCCTCACATAATGCCAGAATCTCCACGGAACCTACCTACCCTCAACCACCCATGAGATAAGTATAGCAGAATCCCCCTCAATCTGTAATTCATCAAACCCCCCATACTCCTTGCCTCCTCCAAACCTGCCAGTAGAGCCAAGATTTCTGCCCGCGTCGAATTCCCATCCCCAGTCGGCCCCGAATATGCATGAATGAATGATCTGACCATCCACATCTTTAAAAACTACCCCCACCCCAGAACCATGGTTTAAAATATCATATCGAGGTAGCGTATCGGTCGACCCGAAAACGGATACGTATCGAGTATCGATACGGATACGCATGGATACGCTGTAAAATCATGGATACGGTGGATAAGCAAGGAAAATGGTGGATACATAAAATAATACCTATTTTTATGCAAAGATAAGGTCAAAATATGATAAATTAACATATTTTTGATATGATACACATACACATACAATATATATTAACTTAGAAGCCAACCGTTATGTGCGCTGCCGCATGGAAAGTGAATAAAACCAATAAGTGTAAAGGAAAGTAATAATATATCACATGAACTAAAATAACATACAGAAAACTAAAAATATCTCATGGAATGATATATTATATATGTATGTATGTGTGTGTATGTGTGTGTGTGTGTGTGTGTGTTTGTACATATATCTGTATATGTATATTATCTAAATTACAAATCCATAATATTTTTATAAGATAATATTTTATTTTTAAGATACAAATCATACATAAAAGCCTAATCTATTGTTGACAGCTAAGTCACATAATCCGTTGAATATAGGTAACGTTCTGGAGCTCAAAACGCGAATCCACGTTCTAAGTGCAAGAACGCCACTAATCCGCAGACTTGAAAAGTCAATCCGCAGATTGGGAGTAAATGCATAAAAATGGAGTAATTTAGGATATTTTTAAAACATTTAGGGGTTAAAGTTTGGAAAAATGCAAAGAAACAGGGTAATTTAGGATATTTTTAAAAACATTTAGGGTTAAAGTATGAAAAAAAAGGGGTAAATGCATAAAACGGGGTAATTTAGGATATTTTTAAAACGGATTAAAGTTTGAAAAAAGAATGAACAATTTAGTTATTTTAAAGGTTTTTTACAAAAATACAAAAACAAGTGGGTTTTATTTTGAAAAAAGCTTGAATTAGGTTGATAAATACGGCTGTATCTTTGTACATGAAGTACAATTTATATGTATATATACAAATTGTATGTTTATATACACACCCTGTAGGTGCTCTGACCACAAGTTCTTTTCAAGTTTGGCGCTCTCGCTCCCGCTCGGCGTTCTGGTGACTTAGGTTAACAGTGTGTTTTTTAATTGTTAAATAGTAAATATATGATCAATTCATAGGACTAATAGATAATATTTTTAAATAAAATATGTAGTTTATACACTTAATTTACTTATATTGTACATTTAATAACTTTTACATGTTAAATGAATTATGTATATAATATAATATTAATGCATTTATGTTTATAAAATATTATTATAAGCAATGTTTATACATTTATATGTATAATAATGTAAATTTATAATATTTATTAATATAAATATATGTACCTTAAATATGTGCATATATATATTATTTATTTAAATATATATTTAAATCACATAAATTAATATATAAAAAGAGATATTTAAGTGATAATCTTTATGCATTCGGTACACTGACAATGTATCGAATAATATCTTATTATCTAAAAGAAGTAGATATGATTCGGTACACTAGCGGTGTACCGAATCATATCTTTTAAGCTTTAAGGGCTTTTTTTAAGTCCTATGTTAGAAAATTTGCTGAAGTCGACGAGAAGAAGTAGAAGAGGAGCAGTAGTCGAAGCCAACAAGGCAGCAACAGCCAGCGCAGCAGGTACCTCTCTCTCTCTCTCTCTCTCTCTCTCTCTCTCTCTCTCTCTCTCTCTCTCTCGCTCTCTTTCTCAATCTGATTCTGTTTTTTTTTTAAATAGATGTATCTCCTCTTTTCCCTCTGATCTGATTCTGCTTTTTTTTTTTACAGTCGATACTCTACTTTTATCAAACCGTATCAGTCGATACAGAACATGCATCGACCGATACGGTTCTGTTTTCACCTGTATCGTATCAAAAGGTATGTATCGTATCGAGTGCCTCGATACACGATACGTATCGCCCGTATCAGGCGATACGATACCATATTTTAATCCATGCCCAGAACGCCCCGGATTACCCCAAGACGAGCTATCAAAATTAAGCTTGATGGTGCCTCTGGAAGGGTTCCTCCAAATAACTCTCTGCTCTCACTGTAAAAGATGAACCTGCAATATTAGCCCAATCTCTAATAATCATATCAAACTTAAATCCCGAAACTCTGGTCTGACTACCACCCAAGATGCCACTAAGACCATCATTGATTCTATAACAGACCTTACACCTCGACTCTGCTCCTCAAATATTCTCCTATTCCCACCTACCCATATCGTCCACAAGACTGCAGGAAAAACTGCCCTCTGCATCAACTTACCACCTCTCTTCCCCAAGCCACCTCACTCCATTGATCGAACAATAAACCCACCTTTCCAGGCATCAACACCCAGGCCAAGCCCAACCTCCTCAAAAAGTACCAAATATCTCTGGAGAAACTGCAGTGTAAAAAATGATGATCGATCGACTCACCCTGCGCCTTACACAACATACACATGTTTGCTGAGATAGCCATGCCAATTCTCCTCTTTTGAAGCATATCATTGATATTGATTTTATACAAAAAAGAGGTCCAAACAAACACTCCAACTCAAGGTGGGGCACACATCTTCCACACTCTTAGAGGGGGGTTAAAAAGAAGGGGGGCATGCAGATTTGCATCCCTTAAGACTTGGAAGGAATTTGTGATGAAAGTACAACTAGAATGGAGAGACCAAACTCTAAGACCATGCAAATTGGGATCAATGAAGACTGGTTCAAGGAACAGAAAAAGGTCACCCAATTCCCAGTTCCCGCATGCCTCATCCCGCCAAAAATCAAGATTCTAGACCAAACCCTATGCCAACCACTCCAACATTTCGAAAAATAAGACACTGCTATGCATGACGACCCGGAACAACCTAGGAAATCGGGAACTCGATATAATATCTCCCACCATAAATCAATCCAAAAAATGGGTACGACAACCATTCCCCATCCTCAAGCGCAAATATGGATAGAAAAGGGGAGCCACTGCAAATATAGCCTTCCATGGGCTCATGTTATAAATTCTGATATTCCGGTTCACATCCCATCCAATGTCGCCTATACCATACTTGCTAGTGATTACCTTGTACTATAAAGCTTTCTTGTTAGTACTGCTACTAAATCTCCATAACCACTTACATAAGAGTGCAGAATTCCGTGCCCAAATGTGTCCCAAATTAAACCCCCCTTCCTCCTTACCTAATGAAACTGTCTTCCAGTTGACCAGATGGCCCTTATGACCTCCACCATCCCAAAGAAAATCCCTCTTTAACTTTTCAATCAATTTAACCGCCCGAACTGGTGCTTTAAACAATGACAGGTAGTAAGTTGGGAGATTATTCAAGGCAAATTAGATGAGTGTGATCCTCCCACCGAAAGAAAGAAAGTTCTTCTTCCAATTAGCTAACCTCCTCTCAATCTTTTCAACGACGGGTGCCCAAAAGTCTAAAGACTAGCATTCCGACCTAAAGGGAGACCAAAATACTTAATTGGCACCTCCACAACCCCACAGCCAAAAAAACCAGCAAACTGATTGACCCTCTTGGGACCCACATGGAAACCTGTGATACTAGTTTTCTCCAAGTTCACTTTAAGGCCAAATACCATCTCAAAGCACCTAAGGATCGACTTCGTTCTTCAACCTCCTCAAAGAATATGATCATGTCGTTAGCGTACTGAAGATAAAGCACCTAAGGATCCATTTCGTTCTTCAACCTCCTCAAAGAATATGATCATGTCATTAGCGTACTGAAGATGGGATACCTTCAGCCTATCTCTACCAACTACAAAGCCAAATATGAAACCTAACTCCCCTTGATGAATCCCTCTAGAGGCACTGAAGTGACCTTTGACACAACCATTAATTAAGAAGGCAAAAGACACATTCCTAATACAAACCCCCACCCACTTTCTCCACCTTGAGCCAAAACCCTTCCACTTGAGGACTGAGTCAAGGAAACCCACTCAACCCTATCATAGGCTTTCTCCCAATCAAGCTTACACATGAAACCCGGATGCCCTGTACGAGTTCTTCCTCAACAACTTCATTCGTAATCAGGACACTATCAAGGATCTACCTACCGTCAATAAATGCACATTAGTTGTGAGAGACCACAAAATCAATCACCTTCTTCAATTTCAAGGCCTACACTTTAGAGATTATTTTATATAAACTTGAAATCATATTGATTAGCCTCAAATCTTTGATCTCATTGGCTCCAGCTTTTTTAGCAATCAAAACTATTAATGTTTCATTAACTACCTTGTTGATCACCCCACTCAAAAAATTAATTGAATACCTCCATCAAGTCTCCTTTAACTATTTCCCAAGTATCCTGAAAAAAAAAGCCATCGACAAACCATTCGGCCCTAGGGCTTTATCCCTATTCATCCCCATGATTGCAAATCTACATCTTCTTTGAAAGGACTCTCAAGCCCATTCGCAATCTAGCTATCTCTCCACATATTTGCTTTATGTGCAGAAACCAAGGGGAGCCAACGGATCATCTTTTCCTTCATTGCGGTTGCTAGGGGATCTGGATGTATTTTTGCGGATCATGAGTGGACTGGGTGGTGCCGGGGAGTATTGTTGCATTATTGGATCAGTGGAAGTTTCGTGGTTTGGGACATAGAGGAAAGATACATGTTGAGTCAGTATTTTTTGCAATTTATGGGTAATTTTGGGAGAACGCAACAGGAGTATCTTTGAGCACATACAAAGACCTATTACAGGGATTATCAATTCCATTGTGAGACTGGTGATTGGGTGGGAGGCAGTGAGGCATGAGTTTCGTGGTCTCACTATGGATTCGATCACTAGGGGATGGAGTGACATTATTTACCTCGTTCGTTCTGCTGAAACAGAGGATGGTCTGGAGGACCCCAGCTAGGGGTGCATCAAACTTAATTTTGATGGCTCCTCTATGGGGAATGCAAGAAGTTCTGGGTTTGGAGGGGTGTTCAGGAATTTAGATGGAGTGATCTTCCACAGTTTTTCAGGTCCGATTGGGGTAGGACACTCCACCATAGAGGAGATTAGGACTTTGGCTGCAGGTTTAGGTGAGGCAAGGAAGCTGAAGATGGATGATTTACATGTAGAGGGAGATTCCTTTTTAGTTATTTCTTGGATGACAGCCAATAGTCGGTATCCTTGGAGATTTGCGCATCTTGTGAGGCTAGCACATCATCTCAGTCAGTGACTACAGATATGTTTCACATATTCCAAGATCTTCAAATGAGGAGGCAAACTCTTGGGCCAGAAGAGGAGTGGTTACAGTCCGTTGGAGCAGAAAGACCCAGGAAGGATAACTTAGAGATTTTAGAGCGTTAGGAGACGGGACATAGTGGTCCTTTTGACTTTGGTTTTATCTTTTCTAGGTTATGTTTGGTTTTGTTATTTTTAGTTTAAATCACACTTCGTAATTCATTTTGATGATTAATGAAATGCTGTTAATTATCAACAAAAAAAGGACTCAAGCCCTTCCCTCTAATCAATAGACAAGACATCCCCCTAAGGTTTCTCATATCAAAGTGGAAATGCTGCTCAGATGTGTAAAGAGTCTTATAATATTCCACGAAGGCATTAACCATCAAATCCCCCTCCACTAATTGAGACCCATTTAACACCAGATTCAAGATGTTATTAATTTTGGCCCTGTCATTTGCCATTTTGTGAAAACAATCTGGTGTTTCCATCCCTTTCTTTAACCCAAATCGCCTTTGACTTCTGGCTCCAACTGATCTCCTCCCGCCTAAGGATCAAGTCTAACTCACTTCTCTTACCCTTTCTCTCTTGTAGATCAGAAATGGAAGGACCCGACGACTGCTCCAAGTGACCTAACCCATCAATTGCCTCCATTAAAAGTTTAAGGATCAATTCTAACTCACTTCTCTTACCCTTTCTCTCTTCTAGATCAGAAATGGAGAGACCCGACGACTGCTCTAAGTGACCTAACCCATCAATTGCCTCCATTAAAAGTTTCTTACTTAAGGAGGTACCCCAAAGGTTTTCTTCCACTCCTTTATTTTCTTTTTGATACCTTTGAGAATACTCATAAACCTAAAACCTGCCCAATTATTTAGTGACCTCTCCTGCTCACCCCGCCATTTAGAAATTTCCAACTTTAAGGACTTATGTGTCAACCACATATTTTCAAATCTAAACGGCATCGAGCCATTACGGGTCTCCTCAGATGACACCAAGATGGGCCAATGATCTGATGTGGATCTATGGAGTATGGACTGAGAAATGAAATTGAAGTGAGCATCCCAATCCACTGACACTAAACACCTACCCAACATAGAACAAATCCAATTCTCCTACATGTTTAATCAGGTGAAACACCCTCCCCTCAAAGGATAATCCACCAATGCTAGGTCTTCGATAATAGATGAGAAATTCCTCCTGCTACGGGTGACCTATGACCATGACTTCTCTCCACAAATCAAATCACATTAAAATCCCCAATTAGACAACCAGGCCTACAATTCTGCTATATATATGTAATAACCCAAACAAAAACATTAGGGTTAATGTGTAAATAATAAAAGATTATGGGTTAATTTAAAATTTTAGTTTTAGCTACTATGTTCGACTTTTGACCGATTGTGATTGGTGGGTTGTACAAATAGGAAACTAGGTACAGCACGCACAATCATAACCTCTTTAGTTATGACATGTGGCTAGGATCTTGTAGGGATCTCTAAATATAAAATCAATGGCTAGGAACTTGCAGTAACTTTAAATATAAGATTAATGGCTAAGATTTAATTGCAAACACTCCCTAATTAGAAAGGATTCAAAACAAAGGAGTAAACTGTAATTAACAAATAGGAGACTAAGTCAAAGTTAAGTAAATAGTAAGTATAATAAAGCTAGGATTCTAGAATTTACTTAATGGGTGAGATCTTATAGGAGCCTTCAATCTCCAATTGATGGCTGAGACTTAAAAACTAAGAATTAGAAGGAATTCTCTACTAACTAGGATAGTAAGTATTCAAACTAAACTAGGATTCTAAAACAAGATTAGTAAGGAATCAATAATAGAAAGAAACCCACATGGGCTGAGAAATCCATTAAAGGATGAGATTTAATAATTCCCAGTGAATGGTTAGGATTAAAAGTTCTTAGGTACTAATTCTAGGACTCCTAAGTGCCTATATAAGTATGAGGCCTTGGGAGAATTGATTCATCAACTTGGAGAAGGAGAAGAAGAAGAAGAAGAGCAAGAGGTGTAATTCTCTACACCAACCTTCAAACCCAAGGTAAGCATTTAGATCCAACTCTATTGTTGATTTAAATAGGAGTAAAAAGTTACTTTCAATTGTATGAAATAGATTTAAAGGCTTCCATTATTGTTTTCAAAGTTTAATGGAAGGATATGGTAAGTAATGATCTAATGGTGTTTTCTTATAATAATTTATTGGGTCTTGTACGAAATCCAAGATTAAGAAGGGTTATTTAAGGAACTTATTTGATTAGAGTTGAAGAAAAACCAAAAACAGGCCAATCTGGCCAAGTTCGCGAAGTTCGGTAACCAGTATGTCGAGACCTCGCCGAACACACCCAGAAAGGCCCCCGGCGGGCCCTCGGTACGCCGAGAGCACACTGAGCCCCAATATATGAAATTAGGTCCCTGGTTTGTTCACCGAAGCCCCACTCGGCACGCAGAAGGCACGTCGGGGGTCACAGTAATATTTTTAGGCCCCTAGAAAGTACACCGAGATCCTTCTCAGGACGTCGAAAGCACGCCGAGCCATCCTTTTTTACCAAAACCCAGAAACCCAAATAGACCCCTCGGTATACCCATCGGTACGCCAAAAGGCCACCAAGAGTACGCCGAACACCCCTCAACGACCCATAGGTACACCGAGCACACCCAAGTTGGTCCGTTTGACTTAGAATTTCATGAGCATGTGTATTTTGATCTCATTAGACTGATTCTAACATTACTTTGCTCAATTATGCATGTTTATTATACTCACATCTTTTCGGATTCTTTTTCTATACTAGTTAGCACATGATATTTTGTTATGCTTATTATTACATGTTTTATTGATGTCCAACATGTTAGTTAGCCTTACTACACATTGTACATGATTCGTATGCTTATTTAATGCGCACATTCTCACTTGCACAGCATTAGACCTTTTGGCTTCATTACCTTGGATTGGGTCTAAATGCCTTACCCTTGACATGAACCCATACCTTGGAATTCATGATATTCATGAAAGTGATGATATGGAAATCATAACAGGCGAGGAGATTGCATATATTTCTGAAGTTGAGGGAGCCGCTATCCCAATAGACCTATTTTGGTTCTTGTCTTGCGTGACGAATGCCCATCTTGTTGGATGGATGACCGAGTGAAATTCTATTAGTAGATCTGTTTATGTATGTCTCACAAGGAACATTTCACATTGGTGAAGCCCTGAGATTTTTCCCTATGATCGGAAATAAAGTGAGGAAATTGGGACCTCTAGGTCGCAAATCTTAGAAACTATAATACGCACATGGAATAATCCTCTATTCTAGCCGTGTATTCGGAGGATGATATTCATCTTGTTTAGCCAGGGATTAGATCGGGTGTGAAACATACATTAAACGAATACTATACAGCATATTACATATTAGATTATTGTTTCAATCACATGTGATGATCTTACTTGCTAGGTGCACAACATGCATTAATAATTGAATCAGCTCCTTCATATCGCATATTACATCATGTTACTTCATACTAATTACTCACATTGCATCAGATTTCATATCTAGTATGTATCTCATTCTCACTTGCACCTTCAGCGCATATTATATGCATATTGACTCTCATAATTCACTGTTTATTGTTTATATGGATTACCATTGAAGAGTGACATTGTCCCTCCTTCAATCTTAAATATTGTTAGATTTGCTTACTTACAAAGCTGTGCAGCTTACGCTTTCGAACACAACACATTTCAAGACTTATAAATGATGGACATGAGGACCAAGGTGGAGAACAAGGATGCCATGAAGATTTTAATCATTATTAGGGTTTTACTTGATGATTTTAGTACTTGATGGTTTTAGTAGAACTTGTAGTAGGGTTTATTTCAAGGTTTTAAATGCCGATTTCGCCAGACATTTCGCTAGATCTGTCTGGCGAAATTTCGCCGGCATGGTGTAATAT
>JAUPMG010114476.1:0-11927 GCA_031762675.1 Pachysandra terminalis | reverse complement strand
CTATTTGCATCAGATTTGAGGCTGGAACACCTGCAATAGGGGAAGCAATAGGGCTTGGGGCAGCCATTGATTATTTGTCAGGAATTGGCATGCAAAAGATTCATGATTATGAGGTGAGGCTATTTCTGTATGCTCGACCTTGGTACTTTAAGCTGAAATTTTTGTAGGTCAACGTTTGAAGTACAACACTTCATCTGTCTGGTAATTCCTTTGGATGAAATACAAGTTATCCATCGGGTAAACCTTACACAGATGGACTATATTGTTATTTCTGTGCAAGGGGTGAACTGGGATGAGACATTGGATTTGTCTCAACTAGGAGATCTGCAGATGCTGACAAATTTGTAAAAATAAATTGTCCATTTATTGCATTCATCTTGATTGTCAAACAAATATTGAAAAATATTTGCTAAACTTGAATGTTTGAAATTGTTCAAGCAAATCGATATTTGGTGTAGTAATAATTTTCTGGTGTGAAAATCAATGGTATATCTCTACACCTTGTTTGTTCCCAATGTATAAAATTACATGTCTAGTCGTTGACCTTGAATTTGTATTTGGTGTCTTCTCATAAGATTCCTTTTAATCAGCTTTATCAAAGTTGATCATTGCTATGTCAGTTTTTTATTGAGGCATATTTTGTAAATTGAAAGATTTACTGTTAGCATTACTTCTATAAGCTGTTCTTCTGCATCCTTTTCAATTTTGTTTTTACTTTAGTCTAGATTGTATTACATGTTATGTTAAGCTGTCTCGAGATGCTCAGGTGCATTCCTATCAGGAATGAACTAGACTTGATGCAAGCAGAACCCTTTGGTTGTCTTCGGAAGTTAATATCAGATAGAGAGAAACATGTTTAATAACTATAGGTACTAATTGCTGTAGCTTTCAATTCTTATCCAGAAAGAGCTGGCTACTTATTTATATGAAAGCCTCTGTTCGATCCCCAATATCCGCATCTATGGCCCAGTTCCTTCACAAACTGTTCACCGTGCTGCTCTTTGTTCGTTCAATGTAAAGAATATACACCCAACAGATATTGCAACTTTTCTCGATCAGCAGGTATGAGAATAAACAAAATCTTATCATTGTGGTAAAATTGCATATTTTTATTATCCTTTTGTTTTATGTGTATACGAAAATAATGTGAGTTGTAGTTCTGGTGAATTTGCAAGTTTTGAAGAGCGTTTTCCTGGGTGTGATTATGGGAGACAAAAGAGGAAGGGGAGACACTTTGGAATCTTTATAGGTTTATTAGTCCAATGCAGTTTTTTTGCGTCTCGAGTAACAAATGTATTTTCTTTCAGCATGGTGTAGCCATCCGGTCAGGTCACCACTGTGCTCAGCCCCTCCACCGCTATTTAGGAGTCAGTGCAAGTGCACGTGCTAGTCTCCACTTTTACAACACCAAAGAAGAAGTTGATAGCTTCATCCAAGCACTTATCGACACTATTGGCTTCTTCACTTCTTTTAAGTAGAGGTAAGCCTCCATGGTTTTCTTCTCCTGCTCTGCTTGTGATATTCTATTCCCTGTCAATTTATCTCCATGGCTCCTTCACTCTTTGTTGCTAAGTTAAATAGGAATAGGTACTGCAAAGAAACCATTAAAGCAAATTTGATGTAAAGTTGTATCCTTGTTTTTTCTTGCTTGTATTCATCTTTCTTGAAGGTGTCTTGTAATACTCAAAATGCCGCGCACAGTGCACACGATATATCGTGCATCTAACATCTACCTGATAAGCTAAGAAGTTCAGCTACTCATTTGAATGCTGTTTTCAGGTGCTCATACTTCCTTCATGCCTTTGCCATACTTAAAATCAGCTCCATTAGCAATCTTAGACGACCTAGGTATTAGTGAGCCCTGCACTAACCACCTACATGTTCCGGTTACTGGGCTAATGAGCATATAGATAGAGGCATCTCCTGCTTCATGCAATGATGCTTCCTCCAATTGCGTAATTTATGCAGTGACCATCCAATACTTATATATTTGGTTATATTATCTTTATTCAGTGAGTGTTAAGGGACGGTTTTATGGGGAGACTTAGAACATTAGGGTATATGGAGTTCTACCCAAGCGTCCCTGGGACAGTTTTATGGGGAAACTTTGAACATTACGGTATATGGAATTAAGAGTCCTACCCAAGAGGCCCTTTTCCCATAATTATGAAGAATAACTTTTGAGCAGCCATGCTTTTCTATTTTTTTTCCATTGGAAATGCTATCTTGATGTTCCATGTATACCTTTGCCCTGGCAATCGGTAGGTGTAGGTTGCTGATGTGGACCCTCCTAATATCAATGTGGTCATGGGTTTTCTTCAATAATCATCATAAAAAGGTGGTCATGGGTTCCACTATGTACCAGTTGCTGGTTATAGGTTGTTAACATGGCTGATTTTATAGGTGGGATGAAAGTATGAGCGCCTGTCCACACCACTCCCCTCCCCCTTTTTCACTTCTATTTTATTTTCTTCTTTTTTTCACCTTGAGTGCCATTGTTGAAAAATCCTTTTTATCAATAAAAAAAGATCCAAGTTTTGATCATTGATACTCCCACTCGGCCAATGGATGTTTTCTTTTTTAAGGATTGTGTTCCATGTATTTGTAATCCAAAACTTAAAATCTCTCACTTATTTATATTCAGTTACCTGCTATAGATATCTGCAACCATTGTGACTGTTGTATTGCTTATTTTTGTTATTATTATTACTTTCCAGCCTTGATTCTAGTTCTTTGAAACCTACATTTAGCATACTCTGTTTGGTCTAGCAGGCAGTAGGGAAATCATAATTGGGCAATCAGCATTTGGGCGTTGGGCCCACTTAGAGATTCCTTTGGTTACTACTGAGCTTCTACTGTCATATGCATGTTTTTATTTTTGAAGATTTCTGACATCCCACTAAGGTTGTGAGGTGTATGTTAATCCAAGGATCTCATTCGCTTATGTTTAGTTTGAGGCATCCATTGGCTTAGCTAAGAGAGGATTTTCATGTCCTCTTAAGAACGAAGTAGAGGGTCCTCCGGGCTTTTACCTGATATATGGTCCTTGTGGCTGGGGTCATGTATCCGGGGTTTATTCTGTCCTCACTAAGTGGGGTTGGGGGTTCCATGTCACCCAAAAAAAAGGTAGAGGGTCCTGCCTTCATTTGGGATGTTGGTAGGACATCCCCTCAAAAATGGGATGGGAATGGGTGGGGTTGGGGGTTCCACTTCTCCCCCAAAAAAGAAAAGAAAAAAGTAGAGTGTCCTCCCTTCATTTAGGATGTGGGTAGGACAACCCCTCGAAAAGAGGGATGGGATGGAGAGGGTCTGGTTCGAACCCACATCTCTTCGTTAGGGGAGTGGTCAAGTAACCTTTGAGATACCTAAAAAAAAAAGTACCAAGTAAAGTGCCACTTGTTAGAAAGCCTGGTGTTGTTAGGACCCGGGATAGATTCATCCCCCCTTCATGGTAGCTCCTAAAAGGGAGGGTAATTTAGGGTAGATGCCTATGGGCCAAGTCTAGAGTAGGATACCAAAGGAAAATGAAAAGGGGAATCCTATTGTCTTGAGCGAGATGGCTGGCGATGCTCGCCTGCATGCCAGGCAAGTCTCGTGATCCTCGTGAGATAAAAAATTCCTACGAAGTAGAAAAGTCTAGTCGATTTTATCGAACAGAAAGACTAATTCTGGGTAACCTACTCTATGGATGGGGCCAATCAAGCTCTTGTTAACGAGTCCCAAGTTTAATAACGGCTCGCCTACCTTACCTTGTCCTATGCAAAACCATTGTCAGTTCATTAAAGTAAAGGCTACTGGTCTCTCTTGTGTGGAAGATTTTGTCATAACCACCCTCCCCATTAAAGGATACTGCCAGGCTGGGCTGGCAAAGGAACCACCATGTGTGTGTGTATTGGTTCTATTGTTGGATCGATGATTGTTCGATTTTCAAGGTATTTGCTTCTCTCTGGCTTAAAACTGCCCCACTCCGGTCTTGAGAAGACGGAGATATAATCCAGTGTAGGTCAGGACATCAATGCTCTTTCTACAAATTAGTTCTTGGAGTGAGACTTTCTCTCCTATTGTGTTTTGTGGTACATGGTAATATGATGGCCCCCTCCTCTTACACAAGCACGCGAAGAAGATTAGTTATTAGCGTAGAGGTATAGAGTGGGGAGGCGGCTGTCACGTAATGGTAACTATTTCTATTTCCGACTCGTGTTACGTTCTCACCTCTTTTTTAAGTCTTGAATAGTGGGCCCAACCATATCCGTCTTGCATTGACAATTCCAGATTTCCTTGACGCTTGCTGTCCCCACCACTACCTCTTTCAATCTCTTCCCTTTTTTTCCGATCAGCCGCCGATGCTCCGTGAGGTGATCCTCATCCACTCTATATGACCAATACAGTGATCTCTTTCGTAAGTGGCACGTCACGGTCTATTTTTGGGATTTGATCATTTTATGGTCAATAAATGATAAGTGATATTGCCACCAATATTACACTAAATTGAAAAAACTTTATTTTTTTTGTCTCACCAAGTTTTAACTTTATATTAATTTTGATTTTATTTTTTTAACTGTATATGAAGTGATAGAGAATGGTCAATCAGAGACTATGAATAGGTCAATCCAGACTACTGATTTTCGTTTATGTGGAATCTCTTCCATTTATTTTTTAAAATCTA
The DNA here is from genome assembly GCA_031762675.1 of Pachysandra terminalis. Lineage (NCBI taxonomy): Eukaryota > Viridiplantae > Streptophyta > Magnoliopsida > Buxales > Buxaceae > Pachysandra > Pachysandra terminalis. The sequence goes on along the minus strand of JAUPMG010114476.1, from coordinate 7,261 downwards.
TTTCCTTTCAATTCAGCACTTATATTGACTTTTATGTAATATTTATCATCTTTGATGAATAACTTTTATGTGATACTAATGATTATTATTTTTTTATATTTTTACCACGTGGCAAATAAATATAGGACTCAAATTTTTGAATGTTGCACCCACATAGATTATGTGAAATTATCGTCCACTAGGTTCTAACTCTTCTTATTGGTATGACTCTCGACAGTCTCCGCGTCAAGACAGAAATATCTATTTTCTCCGGTTGAGAAAAAATCTTGCAAAAAAAAAAAGCTTAAATAAAAAAATATCAGGGAGGACCAGAGCGGCCCAAGTCATTATAAACTCAGCGGGCCCACATTTATCAGCAACCGGGCCAGGTATATATATTTATTTTACCTAACGCCTATGTCATCACGTGACGAAGGTGCGTATCAGTGTAGAGCCTATTCCACCACGTGTCACAGTGTACCGGCGTCCAAGTAAGCCGTCCAATTGCAAATAATATTTACTGGAAAGACAAAGATTCAACTGTGAAGGCACCATAAACATAGTATTTTATTAATATGTTATCATATTCCATTATTATTATATTTAAATAAAATCACTAGCTCTTGCCACGTATATGCGTGGATTTCAAGTAACACAGACTCTGCTTTACAGCTTCTTCACTCAAAAGTGATACAAAATAGCTTAATAATAATCATATAAACATTATTAATGAGGTAAAAAAACGTGGACAAAATCGCCGTATAAATCGGCTAATTCACGAATATAAAACACTCGTTTATCTATATACTATGTTGCCCTCGCCGCCAGTAGCGTTGTTGAAATAGAAATATGATGGGGGGCATTTTTGTATATTCGGATGAAAATTTTGGTCGTTTTAGAATCTAATGACTTCCAGCGAGAAATCGTCGAAATCAAACTCGCCGAACTCTTCTTGTCGGAAGTAACTCTTCGGCCACTCAAGTTCCGACGGGGTAACCGGTATTTCGATTTCGAAACCGAAAGCGTCGACATGTCCAAAACGGAAACTTTCGAACGGCATTAGTTCACGGTCACGGAGGACTGAGGTTGGAGACGAAGGAACTCCCTTGTGCAGCTTGTCGTCTTCGGTGTGGCTCGTGCTTACGACCGTTTCAGTTTCTGTTAAAACAGGGAAGTTCGTAACGGCGTCTGAACCCTTTAACATAACGGCGGCGTTATCGTAAACGGTCGCCGCTTCTTCCGGTGTATCGTAAGTTCCAAGCCATAATCTTTTACGGCGAGCCGGATCTCGTATCTCGGCAGCCCAACGTCCCCACGGCCGTTGACGAACGCCTCTGAATCTTTTCCGACGAGTTTCGTCGGATTCCGGCACGCGTAATCTAATCTTCTTCCTTTGTCCCTCCCGACGGGATTTACTAGGAACCTCGATCGTAATCTCTCTTACGTGTCTCCTCACTCTCTGTGCAATAGCTCCTTCGTCGTCGCTGGAGGAGTCTGTTGCGTCAACATCGGTGACGATTACTCTTACTACTTTCTGTCGGATTCTTCTCATCTCTGGCAGAGACTCACCGAGATTTTCAGATTTCCGGCCTTGGATCAGCTTCCTCGTCGTGAGAACGTGCTCCGAAAACTTAACCGCTGACTGTACGGACGTGCCGGAACTGAAGGTCGTACTCATCGTGATCAAATCGCCGATTGGACGAAGGAAGTTGAGTTTCACCTGGGCCATAAACAGCCGCAGGGAAAGGTATTCAATAATATAAGGTTTCAGTTCAAAGAATCGATGAACGCTTCTATTTGATTTGATCAGATGCTTAAAGTAGATACTAAAATTCGAAAATCTCTGATCAAACCAGAGAGATTTGATTCAAGTAGAAAAAAGGTAAGTGGCTCGATATCGAGAGAAGTCAAAATAGAAGATGATCCGAGCAAGATTAGCTTTGAATACTGAAGAAACCGAAATTCCGGAAACTTTCCGAGTAGAAGAAGCTCGATCACTTCAGATCGTTCAAACGGGCTAAAACAGCTAGAAGCTGAAGCTCTTGAGTTCAAGTAGTCAACAGTAGAATACAAGTAGCAAAAGAAATTCAAAGAGCAGAAAGGATATATTGTCTGATAGAAAAGTCTCAAGTCTCCCAAAACCTTTTTCCAACTTTCTCTGCTGAAGGATCTCCGGCGGCCCGGCCTGCGATGCGCGAACCAACAAAATCGAACTACTTTACTGTAGAGCAACCTGACACCCACCGAAGCAGCAAATTCCTGCAATTAAAGGCTTTTCATCTTCTCTCTCTCTTATTTTTCTCCGGTTCCCTCTCCTCGTCTGGAAAGTAGAGAGGGAAAGAGAGTGAGGAGTGAAGACTGAGCAACTAGGGATAGATATAGTGCATGAGTTTAAAGCTCCGTCTTATCTTATATCGTCGATACCGAAAATGCCAGTTCAAGTTGGTCTTTGTTTATGTGATTGTTTTGTTCTCTAGCGGAGAATTACGATTACCAAAATGATCTGAAACTGAAGAGAACATTTTTTTTTTTTTTTTTTTTGACTACAGAAATTCCCTCACTTGCAATGAAAGAATTAGTCTTCTATAGAAGCTCCCTTAAGGTATGTGCCGCTAATTACAAGGACCTCCCTTGACTTTTCTGAAATAACACTTTTTGCCTTGTAATAAACATTAAACACCCCCTAAATAAAAGTATAAAGTTTTGTTATATTTCTACATAAAAATCCTTATTGATAAATTCAATATATATTAATGTAAAAATAATTTTGTTGAAAAAGGATTTTAAAGTTTTATAGAATATGGTTTTACAAGAAAGGGTATAATTGAAAGAGAAATTTTCTCAAGTTTTTTAGGGATAATTTTGTTTGAATGGATGCAAATATATGCAAACATCGATCAATACTTTCTATAGTGCAGCTTGATATTATTGACTTAACGAATGGGAGGTGAGTGTGACCTCCTCTCAAACTTGTAAGCAGGATAGTGGTGTTGTTTCAGCTCTAAATTTAACGCACGCCTTCAAGGAGGTTTATGTAATTTATTTTCTTTTTTTTTAATGATAAAAGAAATTCTTTAAAGTTTACTCACGTGACTTACTTATCATTAAAAAACCGAGTTGCACTTACTTACGTGGCTTATCTCAATTAAAATGAAGGAAAAAAGATATAAAAAAAAAGTATTCCATCCGTAAACTTCGGAATTAAATTGTCACGTACATTACATCTTACATTTCTCTACATCGACCATGCAGTATGTAACTATAAGATGAAGAGGGAGAAATAGGTCTTTCTTCATTCTCCTTTGAAGAAGAAGCAAAGGTTAGAAAACCATGTACCAGTCCGCGACGGGAACGGATCCTCTGACAAAACTGACAGGTAAAAGTATAATTTCGCTGTTTTTATAAAAGTGAAATTACAAAGATGAAATTACACTTTTACCTTTCATTTTGTCCTGTTAACAAGGTTGTTAAAGGTTGTTAACTGAAGATCCTCTTCCGTTGGAGACAATCATGTATATAGAAATCGGTGAATGCTTATCCTTTTAGCTTTCGCTTGTCAACCAAGCGAGAGAATTCTCAATTTTTTTTTTTTTTTAATTCTTATTTGACTTTTCTTTTATACATTTTTAATTCTTTATATTATTAAGCGAAAGCGACGTCTTAATCCTACCACGTTAGACATCATCCCCTAATATAATATTGTTCCTGGAATCTGAGTTCTCTACGTGTCTTAATTTCCATGTAAAGAAGCGAGCAACTCTACAACTACGTCCGTGTCGCACGCGCCGTGGCACAACCCACGTATGGTTGACCAACTCGAGCCACAATGTGAGAAAGTAAGCTCGATTCGATTTGGCAGATTTGTGGAGATTACAACACTTAAAGCCTTTCACGGGTTCAAGCACGCACCTGAATGGTTATTCTCTGTCAGTGAATAGGTGCAAACTCTCAATCCTGGGTCACGTGAATAATGAATAGTTACATCATTGATGCTAAGTTATAGTTCCTGTGATCGCATTGTATCGGTAGGACGATGCCTTAGTGATAGATTAAGGTCCCCCTCTACCTGTAGGGCTACCCCCACCATGAAAGGGAGCATCGCATCACCCTTGCAACCTGGTATGGACGAATGCCAGAAATCCCACTTCAAGCGCCGCGAAACCAAAATTCTAATTAAACCGCGCAACCCGGGTTGAGTAGTATTAGGGGTGGCAATGGGCCGGGTGACCCACCCAGACCAATCAGCCCGGTCCTGTGATTGGGCGGGTTTATGGCACAATTAGATTTTCGGGCCAGGCTTTGTTTATATTAGTGACCCGCCCCGACCTGACCTATACATTACATATAATTACTGTTTTTTTTTTTATATTGTATACATATTTATGTTATATTATCAATACAAATATATTACTTTCATTACATAATCACCACACTATTTTATAGATTAATATACTATAAATCTCAAAACTTCTAATTTTCTTTTTTTTTAGAAAATAACCCATTTGAATTTGTAGGGCCGGCTGAACCGGGCTCAGGCTTGATGTATTTTAAATACATCAGGCTTGGGCTTACACCTGTGAGCCCGGCCTTGGACCCGTCCAGTTGCCACCCCCATGTGGTTATACTGTTGGAACCACAAATGGACATTTCAGACACAGGATTGAACACACACACATACACACACAAAAAAAAAACACTAAATTCACTTTGATTTTTGAAGGTCTAATTTCAGAAGAAGATTGAAATGCAATGAATTGGTCTTCTACCATGCAAGAAAGAAATGCAATGACTTTTGTCTTTTACCATGCAAGAGAGAAGAGCTTCAGACAAGCATTATCAGGAACAGGCGACAGAATTAAAACCTAGGGCTTACACATTTTCTTCTCCCTTTGCTGCCATCTAGACCTCAATTAAATTCCACATTGAAAAAGAACCAGGGTTCCTTCTTACCAAATTGTCCTTATTTTTTTTTCCCTTCTGCTTAAAAGAGACTTAAAACACACACTTGCGTGCAAACTCCTTGCACAAAGATTTTCAAATTACCCCATTGCATACTTTTGCGTCCAGTTGCGAGCAGTTGCCTCGTATTTGACACGGTCAGTTTTGTACATGTGAGCAATCTCCGGCACGAGTGGATCATCAGGATTTGGGTCCGTCAGCAACGAACAAATAGAGAGCAGTACCTGCCTCGCAGAAGTAAACTTTATTAGTTCAAAAAACCAGAATTCCTACATATCCAACACTTGCATGCTAGTATGTGTATTATCAGAAAAAAAATAAAATAAAATAAACATTCTTCAATAACCTTGTAAAAAAATGGAGAAAAAAAAATTAAGTTCTCAAGCACCCAACAGAAACAGAGAATTAGTCACTCCGAGTTAGCTAAATGAGTGTTATCTACTAAGCGAAGCATCAGACAAACAATGTAGAGAGAGAGCGAGAGAACAGACACAAAGTTTTGAATGATGCAGCTTCTTCTTATACTAGGTTGGAGTCCAAAATCTGTCACTGATAAAAGATAAACTTAGCTCTTCTCAATTGTAGCCTTGAGTTTTTTTTCCCCATGCTTTAAATTGTGTGGAAAAACACTCACCCAAACACCAACACATGGAAAATAATAATGGCTTTCATATTTTTAATGCTCTAGTTCAGAGTGATGTGAATGACCTTTGCTCTTGTACCGTTACTTCAACATTATATCAGTGTTATGGCATTTACAGCTTTTACATCTCTGCAGTTGATAATGGTATAGTATTACTTTAATAAAGTTGTACTACATGCATTCATCCCTAGCTCTTAGAAAGCAGCCTGACAATATATCAGCCATAATTTCCATTGAAATAGTGAATGAACACTCTAGATCCCACCATTAAAACCACTGTGTTATTTATGCCAATGTGCATAATAGCATGAAAGTATCCATTCCGAACAGGATTACAGGTATCAGCCAACCATAAAGAATCAGAGAAACTTTACGTAAATATCCACTGATACCAATATCTAGGTTTCATATCAACCCCTCATGAAGACGATATGTATCACTGATACCTATCACTTGCAACCAATACTTGGAATCATGCATAGCCATATAGGAGGCATTCCTTTGTTCTCCTATAGGGCATAATTAAATAGCTTAAACTCCCGATGGATACTTTCCCTTTAATCAAATACTACATAATGTACAATCATGCAAAGGCGAGAGAGATCCTATAAATTGTGATCCAAAGCAATTGTAGACAAATTCCATGTAGGGTGAGCAGATAAAACAAGCCCTACATTCAAAGCCCCCTCAAACCCAATTATTCATGGTTAATTCCCTTGATTTGTTGAGAAATTCAGACTCGCCATTGCTAATCCTGCCTTTTATGACATGCCTTCTATTTATTTGTTTATTTGTTTGTTTTGATGAGTAATGAAGATGTATTAAGATGATGAGCAAATATACATCATATACTAACCCACACGGGTTAGCTCAACTTGCAGGCTCTCCAGCTCAGAAACTAGAGGTCCCAGGTTCGAGTCCCTGGCTTACTTGATATATGGTCCTTGTGGGTGGGGTCAGTATCCGGGGTTTAACCTGTCCCCACAAGTGGGATCGGGGTTCCACGACACCAAAATATATATATATATATATATATATATATACACATCATATACAATACAGTGCCACTCCCCCATCCAGTGGGATTAATAATCACAAGACATGCCTTAGGCCCTGATAACAGTTAAGCTAAATGACATCATCCTCTAATACAGTATCTCTCTTCTTGCTCAATTCCATCAATGTGCTGACAAAGTCAAACTCGCTGTTGCTAATCTAGCCTACTGTGACATGACTTGGGTCCTGATGATAGTTAAGCTATTATAATTCTCATTCCTAAATTGCATTTCATCACTGTAATGAAATATTTTGCTTCTTGCTCAACTCCCTGATTGTGATGAGGAAGTCAAACTCGCCATTCAAGACCTTGTGCATACTAGATTGATCCTGATGCTTTCAATTAAGGGACCAACTACCACTATAACGTGTGAAGTCATGATTGAAAACGATGCACTAATATGAATCATGTACCAGCAAATGAAGGAGAATGAAAATTGAAAACACATAGAGGACTAGTAGAATGCACTAATTTAGATCATGTAACAAGTGCAAGTGAAGACAAACCTTAGAGATGGTAAGAGCCGGGCTCCATTGTTCCTTAAGGATATCAAGACAAATGCTTCCGTTGCTATTAATGTTTGGGTGGAAGACCTTAGTCCTGAATGCAACCTGAAATGCCAA
>JAUPMG010114465.1:0-11927 GCA_031762675.1 Pachysandra terminalis | reverse complement strand
CTACTATTAGGGATACTCCTTCATGCTCTCAAATATTGTCATTCTTTACCTTATCTTTCCTAATCTTTCCACACATTTATCTTAACATCCTCATCTAAACAACACTAGTCCTATGAATCTATTGCTTCTTTCGTAATTACCATTCTTGTCCAAAAAGTGGTTACTTTTAGAAGCTCATGGTTATAAATTCTTACTTTTGCTTTATCCTTGTTGCCATTTAATTCCATTAATCAGTCTTGACTTATTTTTGAAATCTCTTGATTCCAAGGTATCCTCTTATAATTGATTCTTGTATTTACTCCCTCTCTAGTTGGTCCACCAAAACCTCATTATCTGCATAGCAAGTACCTCGTTTTGAATATAATCTATAATGTCATCCATAATCAATGCAAAGGATAAGGACTCATATCTGGACCTCTAATGTAAACCTATTATCTATTATAATCGAAGTCCTTTGTCTCACTGTCAACTGTTTTCACACTAGGTAGTGTTGCCTCAATATGTGTCCTTTATGATATCAAAATATCTGCTTGGTACTCTCACAGAACCCACCAGTTTTAATTCTCTGGGTATTCTATCATTATTTTTCCTAGATCAATAAAAACCAGATGTTGTTCTATATTCTAAAACTTATTCAGTAGATAAGTAAATCCACCAGATTAAGCCTTCCTCCTCTAACAAAGAAACATCAGCGAGATTAGAACATGAAGGAAGCTAAGGTGTTATTAGTAGCAATAGAAAAGCATCACATTATATGCAGTATTGTGGGGAAAAGAAAAGTCGGAGAATTTCAAAAGTTGGAATGGACTTTGAATGATATAGAGAGGTCGTTGAGAGGAGTTCGGGAAGGAGGAAGGATAGAAGGGAAGCATATATGTCAACGTGAAGCTGAGAATAGTACCATGGAACATAAGGGGATTGAACTCGAAGGTGAGGAGTACTACTGTAAGGGTTGCGATGGAGAGTTGGAACCCAGACATTATATTCTTGTAGGAGACTAAAATAGAGAGCATTCTTGATTATATTAGGTTGGAGTTATGGGCAGTAGGTGGGTTATTATTATTATTTACCAGCTAAATGCGCAACAGGGTGCTGAATTTTATAGACGGGATGCAAAGGAAATTTTCAATCCCCATCGTATTATCTGAGATTTCAGAAGGAATTAATCTAATGTTTTCAGCAGTGTATGGTCCCAACTGGAGTCAAAATCTTGGAGAACTATGGCAGGAATTGGATCAGATGCACATGGAAAGGTTGATGCCTTGGTGTATCGTAGAAGATTCAATATAATTCTTTTTCAACATGAGAAATCTAGTGTGGGTAGGATATATGCTTCTATGAAGGAATTTACAGATTTCATTAATAGAATGGAGTTGGTAGATGTTCCACTAGCAGGAGCAAGATTCACATGGTGTAATAACCAGGAAAGGCCCGTTCTGTCAAAGTTCGGACAGATTCTTAGTGTCTCCTTCATAGAAGGAGAGTTTTGCTTTGGTTGAAGGCCATGTATTACCAAGACTAGTATCTGACCATTATCCAATCATTCTAGAATATAAGGACTATTAAGGAAGTATCTCCTTTCAGGTTTGAAAACATGTGGTTGAAGGATGAAACTTTTGATTTTAAGGTGTCAGTGGGGTAGCTTCTCAGTTTCAGGCACTCCCAGCTTTGTCTTTTGTAAAAAGCAGAAATATATGAAAGAAGATATTAAGAAGTGGAATAGGGACACATTGGGCAATGTGGAGAAAAGGAAAAAAAGAAGTGTTATCTAAGATCAAGGATCTTGATTTGAAGAAGAGAAGTCTACAAGTGGGAGAGAGTGGAAAAGGAAAACCTTTAAGGAATTTTACCAAATAGCAAGGTTGGAGGCAGAAGTCAAGAACCTTATGGCTAATGGAAGGAGACAAAAAAAAAAGAAAATCACAGAATGGCTAATGCTAGGTGCAGGGTAAATACCATTAGGAGATTGGAGGCGGATGGGTCCTTCTTAGAAGAGGAAGAAGATATTGAGAAGGAAATGATTTCGTACTATGAGAAAATATTTATTGATGAGATAGACAGGATCACCTTATCTCAATGGGGTGGAGTTCGAGATGTTAGGTGTAGTGGAAAGAAGTTTTTGGAGACAGGATTCACTCAAGAACATGGTTTAAAATATTGTATCGAGTTAGTGTATCGGTTGACCCAAAAAAGGATACGTATCGAGATACATATCAGATATGCGTGGATACATTGTAAAAATCATGGATACGGTGGATATGCTAGGAAAATGGTGGATAAATAAAACAAGACTCACTTGTATTTAAAGATAAGCTAAAAATTTGATAAATTGACATGTTTTTAATATGATACACCCACACATATGATACATATAATTAATGTGGAAACTAATCGCTACGCATGCAGGCGCATGGACACTTTAAAAAAACCTCAATAAGTGTAAAGGAAAGTCATAATATATCACATAAACCAATAAAACGTAAAAATTAATATTCATATCTCATGGAATGGTGTGTGTGTGTGTGTGTATTAACTAAATTATAAATTCATAATATTTGTCATAGGATCTTTTATTTTTAAGATACAAAATATATGATCGATCGAGTATAAAACTTAATCTAAGATGACATTGTGTACTTTTATTTAAATTTTTTTTAGAAACTATTGAATCATTTATTTAAAAGTAGTAAATTATTTTATATCTAAACATTATGATTAATCTATTAAGCTGATAGATCAGCCTTAGATTCATCTTATGCAGAAACTTTAGGTCAAAACAATATTTTTTAATAGGTTTTTTTTTTTTTTTTTTTTTGAAGGTAATTTATTATTTTTCAAAAAATCTCTATGAACATTGCATATTTATTGAAAAATAGGCAGCTAGATCTATGGATTTCAAGTAAAATCCATAGATCAATGTAATAAGATTCCAAAACATGCTTTAGACATAAAGAGTATGACTTAGAATGTAAACAAAAACTCTTAGAATGCATAACGCAGAAACCAACGCAAGAAGAGGAAAAGTGCTTTTAAACTCCAAATAGATTTTGGGATGAAAGTGGTTGTACTTCAGTAGGGTTCAGTTTTTTGATTAGGGATAGAAGAAGAGTCAAACAGAGGAGTGAATGTTGTACGATATATTGTAACATATAGGCTTATTGACTGATACAATCGATGTATTACATGTATCAACTGATACCGTGTAGGAATTAACTTATCCTAAAATGCACATGTGTATTGTGCCGACAGAGTGGATACAAGATACGTATCGACGGATAAGATAAGATATTTTAAGCCATGCTCAAGAAGAGTTATGGGAGGTGATCAAGGATATGGATGATGACAAAGCGCTAGGGCCAGAGGGCTTCACTCTTAAGTTTTATAGAAAATGCTGGAGCACAATCAAGGAAGATTTAATGAGGGCCATTGAAGAGTTCCATGAGCATAATGCAACATTTATTTCATTAATACCAAAGAAGGAAGGGTTAGTGAACTTGAAGGATTTTAGACCTATAAGTTTGATAGGGAGCTTTTTATAAGATCATTTCTAAGCTACTAACAAATAGACTTAGATTTTGCCTAAGATCATTTATCAAAATCAGAGTACCTTTGTGTGTGTGTGTGTGTGTGGAGGGGGGTAGATATTGGATGTTGTACTGATTTCCAATGAATGTGTGGATTTGATGTTGAGAGAAGGGGAATCATGGCTTTTGTGTAAATTAGACATGGAGGAAGCATATGATCATGTATGCTGGGACTTTTTGTTATTTTTATTAGGTAGAATGGGTTTTGGAGGGAGTGGATGAAATGCTGCATATTTTTCGGTTTTGGTAAATGGTGTAGCATCCGGTTTCTTCAGATCCTTGAGGGGGCTTCGTCAAAGTGATCCACTCTCACCATCCCTTTTCTTGATGTTGCTGAAGCTCTTTGTAGGCTAATCAAGAAGGCTGAGGGTTCTAACCTCAAAGAAGGGGTGACTGTAAGGGGTAGAGAACTGACCATATCTCACTTCCAATTTGCTGATGATACACTCGATAGTTAAAAAGCTCTCCAAGGTTAGTTGATTGTGCTTAGATGCCTCTGCTTATGCTATGCATCTGTATCAGGGTTACAAATTAATCTGAGTAAAAATGAAGTGATTGGTTTAGGAGAGTTTAGCCAATATGGACCAGTTGAGAAGCATATTGGGTGCAGAAAGTGGTAACGTCCTACTGCCTGTCTTGGTTTACTGCTCGGTGCATCTTACAAATTGTCATTTGTATGGGGTTGGATTGTGGAGAGATGTAAGAAGCAGCAATGTGGAAGAAAAGATACTATTCTAAGGTGTGAAACTGGTTTTGATCAAAAGCTCCTTAGCTAACCTACCAACATACTTCTTGTCCATCTTTGAAATTGCTGTGGCAGTATCTAATAGAAGAGAAAAATTGCAAAGGGATTTCCTTTGGAGTGATGAGGGTGATGATAATAAATTTTACCTAATAAAGTGAAACAAGGTGTGCAATCAAAATTGGAAGGGTATCTAGGGTTAAGGGGATTGAAAACTTTCAATGAGGATCTGATGGGCAAATGGCTTTGGAGATTTGGGGAGGAAAGGGGCAACTTATGGAGACAGGTGATTTCAGTTAAATACGCTCCCTAGGAGATTGGTCTTCTCAGCCTTATCAAGGCACCTATGGTGTTGGAGTGTGGAAAGCTATATCCAAGAATTACAAGTCTTTTCCTGCGAATACCTATTTTGAGGTAGGAGAGGGGGATTGAGTGAAATTATGGGGTGACCATTGGATTGGTGATAGTACCCTTCGAAATCAGTTCCCTTCAAAATCAGTTCCTAGACTTATTTATTCTATCTCAAGATCAAGGAGGATGAATATATCATATTCTATATAGGTATTGGCAAGATGTCTCTTGGCATTTACATCTTAGAAGGCCGTCATTTGATTGAGAATTGGAATCTGTTTCAGACCTTCTTCTGTTGGTTCAAGGATTTCGTTTTAAAGAAGTGCCGGATATTCGAAGATGGAGAGGTGATAGTAAAGGGAGATTATCAGTCAAATCATATTTTCACATCCTTTTATCTTTAGATGTTCAGTTTGAAGTTGAAAAAACTGTGGTCTGTGTGGGTTCCTTCCAAGATAGAATTCTTTTTTTGGACAACAGTGAGATAAGATATTAATGGTGGACAACCTGATTGCAATAGGGTGGGCAATTCCCAACGGATGCATCAGGTGTTGTTCTAACGAAGAAAATACTAGCATTTGTTGGTCCATTGTAGTTTGGCACACATGGTAAGGATCTGTTTTTTAAGGAAGTTCGGCATTGTATTGGTAATGCCTAAGGATTTGATGGCAGTGCTTTGCAGTTGGGTTTGGAAAGGAAGAAAATCAAGGAAGCTATACTTTGGAACATGTATCCAGCAGCAATATGTTGGACCATTTGGAAAGAAAGAAACAGCCGTGTTTGAGAACAAGGCAAAACGGAATAAAAAAATTTTAGCACTTAAAAATGGAACCAAAATTAAGTTCCAAAAAAAATGTGAAGTTTCGACTAATTTCAGACTGAAAACTTTGGATGTTTCGCTGAAATAATCTCTTTTTATTTTTAATTACTTTAATGTAGATAGAATTAATGTGTATCGTTCTTTTCTTTATTATTATTTTAGTAACTTATCAAATACAAAAAAAAAAAAAAAAACATAAGGTTAATTAATAAAAAGAGATTCTCTTCATTGAAATATTTGCCCTCTGTGAATATTATTATTATTATTTTTTTTAAACATAAAGCAATAAATAAGATTTGTATCACTGATGCGAAATGATATAAAAATTTCAAATTAATGAATACATAATTTACATGTGAAATGATATAAAATTTAAAACTAATGAAAACATTTATACATTACAACATGTCTAAAAATATATTGGATACAAATTCTAACATCCAGAAGTATAATGTGAGGACATACATGGTGAAAGTGCATTTATTTCAGTGAAATAATGCTGAAATATTTGGTGAAATTTCGATGATTTCATCTGAAAATTTTGTGAAATGTTCACCTGAAATCAAATAGAGAAGGTGAATTTATTTCGGTGAAATAACGCTGAAATATGTGATGAAATTTCGGTGATTTCGTCCGAAAATGTCGTGAAATATTCCAGATTGGAAAACTAGGATTTCAATTTCAGCCACCCACCCTACTCGAAATCAATATTTCGTGAAATTTCACAAAATATCAGCTATGCACTCCTCTTTTTTGGGGAGGCTTCTTTTGTATGACTGTTTCATAGTCACACACACACACACACACACACACACATATATATATAGAACAACATAAACATACCAAATTTCTTTGGGTGGTTCCATTATATTGTACTGATGATTTCCAGTACTGGTACTGAAATTTATATTTCTTGGCCATTTTCTTTAATTTTATCTTAATTTTTCCTTTATAATGTATAGACCTGTAGATAATAAGAATGTCATAAACAAGTGGCACGCTATTAGTACAACACGTGGCATGATGACTAGCCATATCGACAAAGCATATCTATGGCGATAATTTGAAAAGGGTTAGCCATGAGTAAAAGGGAACCCATGACGATGCCCCAGACTAGGATAGCCATACTAATAAATTGTACCTATGTTGATAACCTCGAAAGGGTTAGTCATAAGCAAAAGGGTACCCATGGCGATGGCCCAGACTAGGCCAGCCATGCTAACAAAGTGTACCTGTGGTAATAACCTCGAAAGGGTTAGCCGTAAGCAAAATGGTACCCATGGCAATGCCCCAGACTAGGATAGCCATCCTGACAAAATGTACCCATGGTGATAACCTCGAAAGGGTACCCATGGTGATGCCTCAGACTAGGCTAGTCATGCTGACAAAGCGTACCTATGGCGACAACCTCAAAAGGGTTAATCATGAGCAAAAGGGTACCCATGGCAACGCCCCACATTAGGCTAGTCATGTTGACAAAGCGTACCTGTGGCAATAACGTCGAAAGGGTTAGCCATGAGCAAAAGGGTACCTCATGGCGATGCCTCAGGCTAGGCTAACCATGCTGACGAAGCGTATCTATGAGGATAATCTCGAAAGGGTTAGCCACGAGTAAAAAGGTACACATGGAGACACCCCAGACTAGGTTAGCCATGTTGACTAAACGTACCTATGGTGATAGCCTCGAAGGGTTAGCCATGAGCAAAATGGTACCCATGGCGACACCCAAGACTAGGCTAGCCATGCTGACAAAGCGTAGCTATGGCGATAACCTCGAAAGGTTTAGCCATGAGCAAAAGGGTACTTATGGTTCGTTCCGTAGTTAAAAATGCCTTGTCAAGGTATCTCGACAGCATGGCTAGCTTAGTATGGGGTGCCCTAGACTGGATAAGTCGTGGCCACACAAAATACTTGTGATAGCGACACTACCCAAGCATGGGTAAACATGAGCAAAATCGCTTGATCCTATCATCAAATATCCATACAAAATCATATCTATTGTCTATGTTCTATCCTAGATTTCGCGCCAGCCAAGGAGATGAGCCTTGGCGAATACTCACTAAAAGGTTTGACAGCCTTCATCAGAAAGCCAAAGTGGCTGCCATAGGTGTGAAAAGCTTCACTCCTAAGCTATAGGGGAACTTCGGAGGGGCATGCGGCTCGCCAACCTTAAGCCGTGTTATGTATTACATTCGTTGTCGCGATTAGGTAGTGGCAATGGGTGTAATTATTTATCATGTCTTATGATTGGTCCACCTAAGCGGAGGTAATCATGACTGGTTACTCCTAGACACGTTTTAAACGTTGGCCTAACGGATTCTCAACTAACGATATCGTTCATACGTTGGCTATAAATCTCAACGCATTTCCTTAAAAAACGGGACGCATAACCAAGACTAGAGGTCATTGAACGTCTATTGTTAGGCGTGCTCGTGAAATTCTGATACCTAGATCACCATCCTTTTTCATTTATCTTAACTAATCCCGTACTAATGGTGCTTTGATCTTATTCTTCTTTCCTTGAAGACATGGTACAGTTGATCACCAACTTAGGCTTATGTCGGATAAGCCATCTCACCGTTGGCTACTCTCACAAACGAATCCTATACAGACACCACGGCACACTATGCAGGGCGATTCACCTAATAATTATAACCTCACCTAATAATTATAACCTCCACGTCCAAGATTATTTATTTATTTTTTTTCAAGTTAAAGAGTTGTTTTTCTTGGGTTCAGTGAAGGGACACCTTTTCCATGGTTCACCTGAGCACGATAACACCAAGGTCGGGACATGTTTATCTATTTATCAAAATTTCAGCGTTTGCTTTGCAGGTAGCTCTCTTGCTAATAAGGCATGGCGCGGATGTGGATGTAGAAGACAAGGAAGGATACACTGCTTGGTCGAGTTACAGGCGATTTCAGAGCTGTATTGATTGATGCTGCAAAAGCCATACGTGAAGGTTAGATGCTATGAGAGATGTCAAATTTGAAAGTAATAAAACCCACTGTTACCTGCTGTTGAGAGAATTATCCGTTTGTTATACAACTTTAGTTCAAGAACAGTATGGATTTATCGTTGTTCGAAAACCTTGAGAAGTCTCCATTTCAGCTTCATCTGCTTTTAATTTTCTTTTGTTTAATGCAATTTTGTACCTATGTTTTGCAAGGACAAAGGGGCATATATGTATGGTAAATCTTACTATCTTATTTCCTCATCTGCGAATCGGAAGCATTTAGAGAATGTATTGGTAAGAAATCTGAATATATCAAACTTGAGGACGATAACAAACCTCTCATTGACGGTGGACAGAATTACCAAAGTATTTAGATGGCCTTGAGAAGCATTGCCGTGCATGAGATAGTGTTCGAATACCCGAAAACTCGACTTCACTCGAGGGTGTACTGAACAGAGTTGACTGAATTTGACTCGAGACTACTCGGATCGATATATATATATATATATACTTGCAAAAGAACACGTGCGTTACACATGAAGGTTTATCTTATAATACATGTTATAATTAAAAATAAAAATAATGATATAAAAAATATATATAATTTTATATTAACATTTTAGTAAGTTTTATATTTAAAAATATGTAATTCAATAAAATATATTAACTTATCTTTTATTTTTAAATTTATTTATTAGGTATTGATATTTATAATAGATTCTATATTTTGATAATTTGAATCTTAATTTCTCTTTATGAGTTAGATTCTTTAATAATTAGTAAATATTGTAACAACTAATTAGATTTAAGATTTTGATGATTGATTTTATTTTTTATTTTAAGTTATTTAAAATTTTTAATTTGTCAAATTTTAGTTTATATAATTAAATCTTGATTTCTTTTATTCGTTAGATTCTTCAATTTGTTAGTAAGATTTTTATAACTAATTAGATCTAAGATTTTGATAATTATTTATATTCTTGATTTCTTTAGTTATTTATATTTTCAAATTTGTTAAATTTGTATGTTATATAATTAATTAAAATCTTGATTTTATTTTATAAATTAGATTCTTGATTTTTTGAATTTTTTTCATTATTTTGATTCTTAATTTTTTACAATTATCTAACCCAATAATATTAAATATTTCAAAAAGAAGAAGAATATAATTAATTAATTACTAAATCTTATAGATAAGGCATCTCTTATTTTCTTATCTATTAGTATCAAAAGATTGTTAGGGTAAGGGTTTGTTAGTTATAAAAATGGATCAAAAATTCATTAATTTCTTTAATTAATAAAAATTAAATGTATGAAAAGACCATAGTTTATATTAATACAAAAGGTAATTACTTATAGTGTTCAAAGATTATTCACAAAATAAATATTTTTTTATAAGTTTAAAAAAAGATAAATCAAATAGTTATAATCTATAACCGGGACAAATCAAATATTTAAAATCTAGAACAATAAGAAAACCTTAAAAATGATTTTTCATTTAATTACATTTTTATATTGTATAACTAATTAAATTCTTTATGAGATTGAGATAGAGAGAAGCTTTGGCAGCCTTTGAACTATGGCTTGCTTTGAATTTTTGGCTCTGGGTTGCAGCAACAATGCAAATCAAGAATGCTCAATTGAGTTATAGATTCAAAACCTCAATTTATAAGAGTAGGAACCAAAGAAAAATCAGTTCTATTAACCCTGTTTTCATCTTCAACAATGAAGTAAAAGAAAAAGTTTCAGTCGACAGTTATCTGTTAATATTTCGGTAGCCTTAGCCTCAACCGTCTCTTGCTTTGAGCTCTTTTGGAGTTTTTGAACTTGAATAAAAACAATAGTAATCGAGTTTAAGAATAGGGTTTGATAGAGGGGGAAAGATGGGGATTAGAGCTTTGGATTTTGCGATGAATCGATTGAAAAAGAAAATGTATAGGATTGGTAGACAGATATCAAAACCTTGGGTGGTTTAATTTAGTGAGTTTTAGTATATCTAAAAGGTTTCATTGGATCATTAATCCTCTTCTATATAAGCCTCCTCTTTTATAATTGATTTTTATTTTCTTTCCTGACACAACTCAAAGACCTTAATCCTCTTCTATAACTAATTATTATTCTAATATATTCATAAAATAAACTTATTTTAAAAAATTTATAATTAAAAAAATTAAATTTTTTTTTTCTTTTATAAGATATATTTGTTTAAAAAAAAAAAGCTAATATTTATCTTACAAATATTGGCTTCTCTTCTTGATCCTGGGAAAGAGAATTCCAATATGTTCTTCAACCTTTGATCCACTTCTCCTTTTATCTTATGAGATTCTTTGGTCTCAATCTAAACCTTCGATAACTATATAAGCTCGGGTTTAGCCGAAATTTCTCATAATTTTCAAGCACATTTTAAGGGAGCTTTGTTTTCTATAGAAAATCTTAAAATCCTAATTTTAGAACTTTTTTGTTTTTTCATAAATGTTTTTAATGTTGATAATTATAAATACGATATTATGATTATTATCAGATAAAGGATTGAGCGAAAAAAATTTATTAGATAAACTATTTTATTGGATCCATTTGTCGTCAAGGACTTAATAAATTGTGATCAATGGTTGTGATTGCATGAGATGGTATCCATGATTCTTTTATGTTAGATTGGCATTAGAAGAGGAGTGGGACCCACCCATGATGAGTCCAATTTTCCTTCTTTTTTTTTTTTTGGAGGATTAGAATTGGATAAAGATGATTAGTTGCAAAACAGTTACAGGTTTTAGGTTGATAATATACAGCAAAGCCAAGTTTATTATGGAGTCAAAAAATAATTAAAAGATTTTAAAATTTATAAAAAAGGAAATTGAAAAATAAATAAATAATAAATGTGGATAATAATGAAGAAGAAGACGGTTTTAATTATTTAATTGTTGCAAGTCATTATCCAAGTATGGTTCAATCATATTTTTGTAAAATAAAAACTAAAAAAAAAAGAAAAAAAAGAAGAGGTATAGAAAAGAAAAAATGTAAAAAATGAATTTTGTATTGAAATATTTTTAAAAGTAGTATTCGCTTTTAATAGTGTATATATATATATATATATATATATATATATATATATACACACATAGAGAGAGAGAGAGAGAGAGAGAGAGAGAGAGAGACCTTACAGTAAAGAACCGAGAGGAATTGCAGATAGGTGTCGAGGAAGAACAATGGTGATGGATAAACCGATTAAAAGGAAATCCAGAAGAAGAATGTAACAGATCCATGGGGGGAAAGAAAAGAAAACTAGGGTTTGAAGAGTACTTAGACTGATAATGCTAGCTATCACTGCTCTAATGGCGGAGATGTCAGGGACGAGTTGACGACGCTTCCATCTCCGGCCTAGAATCACTGATGCCGTGTGACCCTCCGATTTCAGGGCTTGCATCTAGGGATGGCAACGGGTTGGGTTAAACGGGTAAGCCCGCCCCCCCCCACCC
>JAUPMG010114454.1:0-11927 GCA_031762675.1 Pachysandra terminalis | reverse complement strand
ATGAGCATCAGAAATAGAGTAATACATACATAAAACAGGTCTAAGTGGATTCTAAGTAATATTAATACATACACATTCTAAGGCACATCATCACCCACTAAGTATAAGCAGTTATCTAATCATAAGGGAATACAATATAGTTCAGAGTAGCAGAAAGACTGCATTAAACATAAAGTAATACATGCACTAACTGATCAACTTATGAAAGCAAATAAATAATACTAACACTCACCCATATGGGTCAATCACCACATGGCGACACAATGAGGTCAAAGTCTGTACTCAGACATGTACAAACCGGTAAAAGAATCAAAGGATGGGTTTGAGGTTGTTTACATGAGTTTCCAGAGAAACGCATACTTCTAGGCTAACTCAAGATAGGCTAGACCTAGGTATGATAGGTCACTGTGATTGGGCAAGTCCCCTAACTTCAAGAGTGTGTTGAAACACTAGGATAAGGGTATCACAGATGTCTAAGGTCAAAACCCAAATGGAGGGTGGGTATAGGGACTCGGTGAGGTACTCGACGAACCGAAAGGGGTTCGGCGAGGTTGTCGGTGCGCCAAAATGGTCTCGGCGACCCTTCCAGTGAACTGGAAACTGTCACTGTCACTCAGCGAGCTGGCACGGCGAACTGAGATGGTTGTCGAAGGGTCTTGGTGGTCTCTTCGGCGAACCGAGAAGGTCGTCGAAGCTCAGGCCAAGTCCTCCAGTGTGCCAAAAGAGTCTCGGCGGGGTCTTCGGCGAGCCGAGGAGGTAGCTGAAGGGTCTCAGTGGGGCAGTTTGGCGAACCGAGGAGGTCGCCGAAACTCTGGTTCGAGCGAATCCGAAGGGGTTTCTAAGCGGAAATCACCCAAAGTTCACAAATCATCCTAAAGGGGCCCGAAATGGCTTCTAGGCCAAGGGGAATTGGTTTACATGGAGACCATTAATTCTCCATGAATCCAAACCCTAGAAAATGAACTTCTACAATCCGGATCGCATAACTTGTCTACAAAGGACGGTCCTCAAAGGGCATGGGATTTGATCCCTAAATCATACCAATTAACCAATAAATTCATGGGGAAGGATACATAAAGTCAAACAAGGTTCTTCCCCATGATCATAATACCAAAATAGGAATAAATTCGCTAGACAATGAAGGTATACTCAACTTGGGGCGTGCTGGGTCACGTCCGGAGTTGCTCCACCATGTCGGGTCGCGTCCGAGGTCAATCCGCTGCGCATCCAGGGATTTGGGATTTCTCCCAATCTTCTTCTCCAAGAGAAAGAGAAAAGAGAGAGAGAGAGAGAGAGAGAGAGAGAGAGAGAGAGAGAGAGAGAGTTTTAAACCTAAGTGTTCTATTTATAGGTTAAGGGCAAACTTGTAAATTAAGTTAGCCAGAAGGGCAAAACCGGGTTTCTAGCTCTATAATTTCCAACTAACCACCTATTAATTTATGATTTTGTGATTATGTTTAGGGGTCTCAAATGAATCTTCTAAGCCGT
Source organism: Pachysandra terminalis (assembly GCA_031762675.1). Lineage (NCBI taxonomy): Eukaryota > Viridiplantae > Streptophyta > Magnoliopsida > Buxales > Buxaceae > Pachysandra > Pachysandra terminalis. The sequence continues at coordinate 10,439 of JAUPMG010114454.1, read as the reverse complement.
CTAAACTAATTATTATCTTACTATTTGATTTTATTTCTTATTTATCTGCTAGGTCCGGTTATCTGACCCGTATTACATCCTAAGTCTATCTGGTTAACTTGATCAGTTTTAGGTGACTTAAGGGTTTCTAAAATATGTTTTATAAGATGAAGGATCTTATGAGTTTTAATCCTAATTTATTACTGAGATTAAATTACCAATTTATCAAATTACTATTTTACCCTTAAGGTTCAAGTTATAATTTTAGGATTTATTTAGGCTGTTACAAATAATCAACATTAAGGTTTCATGCTGCATTCGAGTCCTAAAGATCAATAATCATCACAACAATTCATAGGTATCGACATCTAAAGTTTGAATGCCAAACCCTATCTCCAAGTCCCTCTCAAAATGTCTCAAACAGTCCCATCGGTGGGTGCCATCGGTGGACCGGCAGGTCCACCGACCGAGACTACAAGAAAAAAAAAATTTGTTCTTCGGCGGGTCCGTCGGTGGATGGACGAATCCACCAACCAAAGCTCCTAAAGTCCAATGCCCGTAGGTGGATTCCATCGGTGCCATCGACAAATCTACCGACGAGCCCACCGACTAAAACTCCAAAAATTAACAATCCCTGTCGGCAGGTCCCATCGGTGGACCAACGTGCCACCGACAATGTCCCCCTGAGGTTGATTCGTCAGCGGATCCATCGGTGCCACCAACAGGGCTGGTTTGTGCCCTAACTCGTCGGTGGGTCCCGTCGGTGGATCGACGAACCCCCGACAGTGGTCCTAACAATTTATGCTTCGTCGGAGGGTGCTGTGTTGGTGGACCGACGACCCACCAACGAGCATGATTTCTGGGTTTTTCGTACCCAGATTTCGCCCCAATTCGATGCTCTAATCCATCCTATTTGGTCTCCTTCCCAAGGTCAAATTAAGTTTGAAACACAAAACCAAACTCATCAATCAGTCCCACTAGCAATTAAATCACACATCATGCATTTAGAATCAAACAAACACAAATATGAAGCAAGAATATTAACTGAGCAAAAATACATCTCAAGATATAAAATGCACAAATATGAATATGAAATCATGTAATGTATGAATCAAAACATTCAAGAATCATGAATCACAAACAAAACTCATGTTTTCTTCATGGAAATTATTCAAACATGGAATCCAAGAAGTACACAATGTACTTACCTTGTCAAGAACGTGAAACCCTAGCTTGAGAGCTTCGAATCTTCAAGTTAGTCCTCTTCCTCTTCTCCCTATTATTCTTCTTTTTGTTCTTCTAGGTTTTCTTCTCCCTTTCTTGCTCTCCTCTTCTCAACACAGCAAAACACAATGAAATGAATTTTAGGGTTAGCTCAAACCCTCTAAGCCCAACCCAATTAATCTCAACCCTAGATCTAGGTTTTCTTTAAGTGACAAAATCCCCACCCTTAAATTCAGATTTTTATGTGAGGATGCTAAGGTATGTGCTAATGTATGAGTTTCTATGTATGTTAGCCAATAAAAATAATTCTTAGCAGTTTTTCTTCGAAACCCCCAAATCATTACAACTCAACTCAAAAATTTTCAAAATCACACTTTTTGCCCAAAATCATTTATTAAAATTTTCAGGTCATTACATCTATACGTCCTGAAAATGTTATGCTCGAAAGCGTAAGCTACATTAGCTTAGTAAGTAAACAAGTCTAACAATGTTTATGATTGAAGTAGGGACAATGCCACTCTTCAAAGGTAATCCATATGAACAATAAATGAATGAAATATATGATGTGAGATCAATATGTACTAAATACATGATGAGTGATCAATAGATAATAAACATGGATAAGAACAATATAGTCCATTCATAGGACATCAATGATTTAAGTGACTCAAATAGTCTCTAAATTTAAGGGTATCTCATAAGGTGTTAAAACAAGTCATCTCAGCAAGGAATTCCATAAAAACAATCCATAAATTCATATTAATTCAATACACATACAATAATTCATAAGCATAATCAGGCCAGCAACCCAAGAACACAATCCTATGGATCAAGCAATCATGATATAACCAATAATGAATAAGTGATGAGTATGCTAATGATCATATGACATGAATAAGGACATAATATGATGAAATATGCAATGCAATATGCTGGTTCAATTATTAATGCATGTTGTGCACCTAAGTATAATCACCTCATGTGATTTAAGATAAACAATTCTATTATGCAATGCATTGTATAGTATCCGTCTATATATATGTTCACACATCATCAAACCCCTGGCTAAACAAGATGAAAATCATCCCCTGAATATACGGCCAGAATAGGGGGGTTATTCTATGTACACATCATAGTTTCTAGGGTCTTCGACCTAGAGGTCCCAATTTCCTCACTTATTTCCGATCATAAGGAATAAATCCCAATGCATTACAAACATAAACTTCCCTTGTGAATCATACAATAGCCGATCTACTAAGAATTTCACTCTTATGATTTAGATGTTGGGCATCATACACATGAACCTTCCCTCACCTATTATCTTACCACAAGTTTCGTGGAATGTCTCTCTTTATGGGAGAAAACAAATAATTGGTTTATTGGGAGCGCAAATCCCTCAACACATGCAAATAGTTCATTTGGAACTTCCTCACCTATTATGATTTCCATATCATACTACTCTTGTTATAATCATAATCTCCATCAACATGAAGTTATGAAGGTCAAGTCAATGCATTAGACCAATACAAGGTCATTATGCAATAACAATGGCATATGCTGTGCAAGTGAGAATGTGTGCATTAACTAAGTAAGAAAAGTATGTGTACAATGTGGAATATGATCTATCTAATCATGATGACAGAGAACATCTAAGTAATGTGAACTAATCAGCATGATAGTAATGAATATGTAATAAATAAGGAATCACATCAAAGTATTGTTAGTTCATAAAACACAAACATACAATGTATAATATGGTTCAACAATGATTATGAAAGTATGTCAAATGGCCCATGTTTATCAAATATAGTAATTAGGCCATAGAGAAGCCAATATGTACAATATGAGTTCAAGTCAAATACCAACAGTTTATCAAACCTTGAAGTTGGGTTCATAAAGAGGTAGGTATATGAAATATCATATTTGAACAAACGTAACATCATTGTCAATCTAATTAGATCAAAATAAGCATGGATGTGAAATCTCAAGTCAAACGGACCAACTTGGGAAATCTCGGTAGACCGAGGGTCTGCCGAATCAGGTTCGGTAGGGTCTAGGTGGACTCTTCGGTATAACGAAGGGTCTGTTGAATCCAACATTGGGTTTCTCGGTTCGTCATCTTGTCAGGTTCGGTAGGGTTTCGATATCCCGAGGTGTCAGGTTCAGTAGCATTTTCAGTAAGCCTATTTCGATCTCTGTGGGTATACCGAAAAGGTCTCAGTAGCTTTTCCAGTGTTTGAATTTTCTTATTGTTATGTTCGGTATGCCGAGGAGCTGCTGAAACTATTCTGGGTTGGTTCGGTGGTCTATTCGACATGTCGAGGAGGCTGCCGAAACTCGAGGTTTGGTCAAAAGTCCATAATTCTCCAACTTCTTCAACTCAAATCACAAAACACTCTTAAGTAACCTTAGTTAATATTTAATTCCGAACAAAACCCAATAAATAGATCATAATAAACAATGCTTTAAAATAAGCTTACCACCTCCTACCATTAAAGCTTGAAAAACAAGTAAAGCTTTGAAATACTTCATACAAAATTGAAAAATAACAATGCTCCTATTAAAATCACAAATAATGATATCTTTGAGTACTTACCTTGTTCTGACGTTTGGTGTGGAGAATTACACCTCTTGATCTTCTTCTTCGTCTTCTTTTTCTTCTTCTTCGTCTTCTTCTTCTTCTTCTTCTTCTTCTCCTTTTCCCAGTGATGAATTAACCTCCTATGGTCTTGTGTTTATATAAATACTTATAGACTCTAATATTAGAAACTAGATACTTTTAATCTCAGCCCTTAGATGGATATTTTAAATCTTTGCCCTTAGATTCATTTTCCAGCCCATGTGGGTTTCTAATATTGACTTCCTTCTAATTCTGTTTTTAGAAGCTTAACTTTAATTTAAATAGCTTTAGTTTCTAGAAGCTTTCCCTTTAATTCTGTTTTCCAGTCCATGTGGGTTTCTAATTATAAGTTTTTAATCTCAGTCATTCATTGGGAATTGAATGCTCCTACAAAATCCTAGCCATTGATTTAATATTGAGATTCTTATAGGATCCTAGCCACATGTCATAACTTTAGAAGTGATGATTCTGTGTGATGCACCTAGTTTCCTATTGGTACAACACATTGATAAGTCATGAGTTGTTACATATTATACCCTTAATTACATGACTTATCTGGCATTTTCTTATATTAATTTCTTCATTATACATAGAATTTGCAAATTTTATTTTACCTTTGCATTATATTTTAATTGTTTTATTTATACTTAATTTATTGATGCAGAGACACTTTTGAGACAAATCCTGCTTGAGAGAATTCAGACCCAAACGGGTCGGATCAGGCAAGTCAGATTTAACTCAAAAGGAACCAAATTAAAGAAATAAGGAAATAAGGCTTTAAGGCCAACCGACCTGGACACGCTAATCAAGCCCGTCGACTAGGCCCGCCGACCAAAGCACCAAGTCCGATTCAGCCCAATTCAAAGGCCTGAATTGTTTTGGGGAAAAGACAAATTTTCCTTGGCATTTTCTTAGTTTTGGAAAGAACAGGGAAGTGGAAATCAACGACTGATTTAGAAGGAGTCATGTGTCTTGGGCATTCTCTTGGAATTGGCTTAGAAAGTCAAGAACTGAAATAGAAATCAAGACTGAATTTTGAAGAGATCTTTAGCAGCTGAAGAAGGAAAGAGAAGAGGTCGCATAAGAAGTGGGAATTAGAAGAAGCTGCGTTTTTTAAGCAAGGAAACCAGAATTGGAAGGTGGTGGTCGTGTGTTCTGGTGTGAAGAACTCTTCAAGGACAACACCAAGTTGGAAAGAAACCAAGATTGAATTGGCTAGAACCAAATTGGAAAGAAAGCAAATTAGAATCAAATTTGGGAATGTGTGTTTCTGGCTTGAGAAGAAAGAAGAAAGCGCCAGTTTTCATGGAGGCAACTCTTCGGTTCTGAAGTTCTATAAATAGAGGAGGACTAGACTACCATTTGATCATCCCTTTTCTTCTATAATTCTTTTTAGACTTTTCTATATTTTTTGTAATTTTCTTCTTCCATGGAAGCCTAATCTCTTGCGAAGGCTAGGGGTCGTGCCCCTTGTAATTGGTATGAGCTTATTGTAATTCTTATTGATTTTTTAATGAAATTATGTTTGATTGTTCATTCATTTTTTATTCCTTGTGATGTATGAGCTCTTCATGCTTTTTATGAGTTCAATCATGTTTTTCTCATTAGTAAGCAGAATTTTTCATGGTTTCTAATAGGGATCTAAAATTAATTGAATGGATTTTTCTAAAGTTATTCTAGCCATGTTGTTAACCAAGGTTACGATGTGTTCCTGAATTATTTTAGTTCAACCGAATCAAAGGTCTTCATAGCAATCAAATATATAATATTTTATTGGAGTTACAATGAAATTCATACCGGTTCAAGGAACTGCCCCGATGCCTGAGCATTCTCACCATTGAATTTTAATATTTTTTTCTTTATTCCCTTAAATTCCCTTTAAATTACCAGTAATTTTCCACCATTATAATTGTTCTTTAACCTTTTTGCCTTGAAATCCGTGTTCGTTGTGGTTCGACCTCGGACTCACCGAGAACTATATTTCTTCGAACTCCTGCACTTGAAAGTGAGCAAGCACCTACCAATCACAATCAGTTAAAAGTTAAACATAATAGCTAATTACTAAAAATTATAAATTACCCCTAATTTCCTATTAATTACACATTAGCCTTATAATTTTTGTTGGGTTATTACATAATTGCGGTTAGAATTCGAAACCGTTGTTTCTGACGGTGGTTAAAACATTCACTTGAGATAGTATGCATTATGTACCCCAACCTCTTAGGTGGACCAATCACAAGTCATTTTGATGAATTACAGGTTTGCCACTGAAAACTGTGGCACAACATGTAGTTCATGACATGTCAAAAGATTGGCGAGTCCCCCTGTATGTCACACTCATGATGCCTTGATATGGGCATTGCTGATCAATAAATATTCGTGGTAATGAAAGCTATTTTAGCCTTGGCATCATCGAGACTGTCCAGTCTTGACGCCATCAAAGCTACTAGTCTTAGTACTTTCGAGGTCTTTGAACCTTAGTACTTTCGAGACTGTGTGATCTTTTACGTCGTCGAGTTTCTCTCAAGACAGAGGCTATGGTATCACCCTCTACGTCGTTGAGCATTGCTTTTGACGAAGGTATGTATCTCCTTCTACGTCTTAGAGCTTCGCTCTAGACGGAGGTAGTATCACCTTCTACGTCTTAGAGCTTCACTCTAGACAGAGGTAGTAATACCTTCTACGTCTTAAAGCTTCGCTCTAGACGGAGGTAGTTTTACCTTCTACATCTTAGAGCATCGCTCTTAGACGGAGGTATGTATCACCTTCTACGTCTTAGAGCATCGCTCTTGACGGAGGTATGTATCGCCTTCTACGTCTTAGAGCTTCTCTCTAGACGGAGGTAGTATCACCTTCTATGTCTTCGAGCTTTGCACTAGACGGAGGTAGTATCGCCTTCTACGTCTTCGAGCATCGCTCTAGATGGAGGTAGTATCGCCTACGACGTCATCAAGCATTGCTATAGACGGAGGTAGTATCGCCTACGACGTCATCGAGCATCGCTCTAGACGGAGGTGGTATCGCCTACGATGTCATCAAGCATCGCTCTAAATGGAGGTGGTATTGCCTACAACGTCATCGAGCATCGCTTTAGATGAAGGATAGTATCACATACGACGTCATCGAGCATTGCTCTGGACGGATGTATGTTTCTCCTTCGACGTCGTCGAGCATCGCTATAGACGGAGGATAGTATTGCCTACGATGTCATCGAGAATCGCTCTAGACAGAGGAAGTATCTCCTACGACGTCATCGAGCATCGCTTTAAACGGAGGATAGTATTGCCTAGGACGTCATCAAGCATCACTTTAGACGGAGGAAGTATTGCCTACGACATCATCGAGCATCGCTCTAGACGGAGGATAGTATCGCCTACGACGTCATCGAGCATCGCTTTAGACGGAAGAAGTATCGCCTATGACGTCATCAAGCATCGCTCTAGACGGAGGTAGTATCGACGTCTTAACACTTCCAGGGAGATCTCTCCCCTTAGGTGTAAATTCATATCGGTGCCAACGTCTTACAGTCTCTAGGGAGGTCGCTCCACTTAGGTGTAAATTCATATTGATGTGTTCACTGAGACACATCTCTTTGAAGGCTCTCAAGAACCTGAGGGGTTGTCCCATCTCAGATGGGGCGCCTTCGAGTATGACTTGAGTTCTCAAGAACCCGAGGGGTTGTCCCATCACAGGTGAGAACCTTGAGTATGACTTGAGAAGTATTTCTGCATCGACATCTTGCTGTAAAGGGGTCTGGCATAACGTTGTGGAGTACCAGTTGATATTAGCTTCATTGCATATTCATTTTAGTTTTGATAATCCTGTGATTTATGTAATAAAAGGTCATCACGGTAGCACACTACCTTCTCCCAATATCTATGTCTTTGTCGTATATTCCTTGAACCAGTTTTTCGAACCGACCGGGGGTTCTTCCTTAAGAAGTTCCTGAGGGTTATACCCATGAATATTAGTAGGGATCTTGCTACGTGTTGGTCATAGTCCTAACACGTGGCGGTCTGTTATTAGGCTATATGTCCTTACCATTTTTCATATCTACACATAGGTACCACAAAAAAAAAGTAGTAGGGTTGCAAAATGCAGAGCCCATATATTTTACAGAAGAAGAAATAAGAAGTTGAAGGTAGGGAGAAGAGAAGATGAAGAAGCAGCAACTACCCTTACCGTCGAAATCTTTCGATGATCTACTACAATACAAGCCTTTTGCAAATTCGTTTCCCCTATTGACATGGGCACTTAAACTCTGCACACATGAAACCCTTGATTGTTCAACTTCAATCCATAGTGATGGAGAGTGAAGTGCTTTAGGATGGGTGGTAGTAACAACCAACAATAGTAATAAGTTAATAGACTAGAAGAAAAAGATGAAGTGACGTTGTATAAGAAGAAAAGGAAGAGAAGAGAGAACAAGTTCGATCAAATTACTAGATTAGCGTATTTTCAAAAAAATTACAGATTTCTAGAAAAGAAAATCTATATATTTCTTTTTTTTCTTCTTTAGAATGATTCCCTTTTTTTCCTTCTTTTGCTATTTTTTTATTTTTTATTTTTTTGCATTTATTTAATACGATTGGTGTATTATATGTGTATTATACTTTTAACATGAATAATACACGTATTACATCGAATAATTGGATTAGATACGTTAAACAAAAGTACTTTTCATTTATACGTACAGACATGTATTATACACGTATAATACACATATTTGCTATGGGGTTGGGTTCTGCTTTGTAGACCCGTTGGGCTCAATTTGAATGGTATTAAGAATAGGTCTGACATTCCCAAGCATGAACCAGACTAGTCTTGAATGGGCTTAGGCTTAGGCTTAGGCTTAGGTTATAGGCTTATTAAGCATAAAATGGAGTTTATCTGGTTGGGCTTTGGCCTGGACTTGAATTGGAAATTTCAGAGTAGGGTGGATCAAGGCTGCAGTTAACGCCTTTTTATGTACTAAAAAGCCCAGGTGAGGTTTGAGCAGGCAAAGTGCACGAGCCAACTCAATCGCCAACCTAGTCCAAGTTCCACCCTATATTATCCTTCCCACCAAATCAAGGTCGGTACTGGGGTACATATGGCCATGAAGGATAAATCGAACCGGACCACGTACCTTTCAATGTATTAACTTGGATCTATAGTGGAAAATCTTTATTCTCTTTCAATGTATTAACTTGGATTTACAGTAGAAGATCTTTATTATAAATTGGAATCGTCTCACGTCGATATTATGCATGATTACTAGAACTACACACATGAGGAACCAACCTAGGACTATTTCTCACATATTGGACCTTGGGTTTAGGAAGAGGGTTCTTTATATAGAAAACTCTACTTAACTTCTAGATCAATACAAAAAATAAAAAAAATAAAAATAACACACACACACGGACAAACTCTCCTTGTCCTCTAAGGAGAAGATCCCATATCAGACCAGCTCACATAACTGTCTATTATGAACTTATCAAACGTGAAATCGGGTGGGCCTACGTATATATATCCAAAGACCCAAAACCCATATCCAAAATCAATAAATTAAAAAAAGTTGCCTATTGATTCCCTCCAAAATTAGGCCATAGTGGTTAAGGGTGTAAACGAGTCGAGCCGAGCCTTGCCCAACTCAGCTCTGGCTTGTAAAATCTGGATAAGGCTTGGGCTCGCCCCAAGCTCTGAAAAAAATTTCGAGCTCAGGCTCGCTGTTTTTTCAAGACTCAGGGTAGGCTCGCAAAAGCTCAGCTCAGGAAAAGCTCGACTTAACTCGGCTCGTCAAAAGCTCGGTTCGGCTCGTAAAAGCCCAGTTCACAAAAAAAAAAGAAATATGTAAAAGAAACATAACCGATTTTAACACATTCAACTAGACAAATCTGAAATTAAAAACATTACATTCATAAAAAGAAAAAATCTAATTAGCAAATAAATGATCTCGTTCACATCCAGAAGCGTACATCATCGATTCAATAAAGAACATAGCATAAGATCATTCAATCGATAAAGTAAAAATAAAATATGCAGAAAAAACTTGTAGTTAAGCTGCTGCTACCCACTGTTTTCAAAGCTATACGGAGTTCAGCTCAGCAATGGATTGAGACCCATTGAATTAGAGGTGAAGTCGGCTAAACCGACCTGAGTTCAAATGATTGCAGAATACCCAAAGGTGAGGAAGAGGCAAATGGGAGTTACGGGTGCCGTTGTTGTGCGTTCTGGCAGTTGACAGATGAAGGGAGTTGTTAGTCAGGGCATTGTAGGTATTATGGGTTAGAGAGGTCTGAGACAGATGTTGGTTCGTGGGGTTAAATGGAAGAGAAGAACAAGGTCTCGAGTTGCTGTGAACTGAGGGAGAAGAAGGGGTAAGATGGCATGAGAAAAACAGAGGCTGTGCGCAGCAGCAGCAGAGATTGAAATGGATGAAGGACAGAGCGTACATGCATGGAAAAATTAGGGTTTAGGGTAACTTTTTAAGAATAACGTCAAAAAACTCATTTGAAATGTCTTTGTTTAAAAAACTTCTTTGTACTCAAAAGTACTTGCATTGAAGGAACTTTGCACTGTAGCAAAGTATAAAGTTCCCAAACTACCCTTCTTATTTTTTTATTTTTTCATT